>SKCR01002513.1:0-27645 GCA_019454045.1 Zanthoxylum bungeanum
TCAAAAGTGCAATGTTGAGTTGAATTTATAATACCTGAAAAGGGTGAGTAAAATAATAGCAATAGCACTACCTGCCAAATGACAATTATTAGTTAAACAAATCGTGATAGTCAAAAAGGTCTGGATCCTGTCGGAGAAAATATAACAAAACAAATTACAATTATTAGGAAAAGACAAAGAGATATAATATTTACAAGAAAATTAGCGGCTTGATTGACGTTTATGCGTCAGGGACAAGCTTCCCATCCAATTTTCTTTTAAATTGGCAAACAGGGTCTTTTTGAGTCAGATTCCCAAGACTTAACAGTTGTCTTTCTTTTTGAAATTGTGTATGTAATTTGCGAAAGGCTATGTGAACATATCCACTGGGATGTGTCTCAAGAGTTGAAGATATATCATCTAAAGACTCCTTACTCAAGCCATCCCTAATGAATTTAATTTTGTCTTCGCGATTATCAGACACCATTCCTAAAGAACGACAACGAGTATTGCAATTCCAGCGTGCACATTTGTAACAAACACCCATTGCTTAGCTCTACGTTTCTTGCTAGGTTGCTTCTTGCCTTCTTCCAAAACCAGGCAGATGTGAAATAAAAGAGTCAGAAGACTCACCTACCAATCGGACCCGTGCTTCATTACCCAACGAATATCATTAGGAACACCATGGATTGTCAGTATCCTCATCCGTTCCAAGCGAGCTTTGTAGACTTTCATCATAGATTTTTTAGGGAGAGAATGAAATTGCTTGAATATTTGCGAGAGCTTCTTCCATCTTGAAATGACTTAATCTGCAAACGGTCCTTTCTAAAGGTTTTGATATGAACCCATTTCCCAAACACCAATCTATATGGGGACATACCAATAGGTGTCTTGTAAGATGTACGGTAGCCCCATAATGCGTCATCCAGTTTTGTAGACCAATCCCTCCTTGTTGATCCAACGGTCCTTTCTAGGATTCTCTTGATCTCCCTGTTTGAAACCTCAACCTGTCCATTTCTTACTGTGGATGGTAAGCAGTGGCAACCTTGTGAGTAACTCCGTATTTGGATAGGAGTGCATCGAAGTATCTGTTGCAGAAATGTGAGCCACCATCGCTAATGATTGCTCGAGGTGTTCCGAACCGAGTGAAAATGTTCTTTTTCAGGAATTTGATCACCACTTTTGAATCATTGGATGGTAGTGCAATTGCTTCAACCCATTTGGAGACGTAGTCTACATCAACCAGGATGTACAAGTTTCCAAATGATGGAACAAAGGGTCACATGAAATCAATACCCACACATCGAATATCTCTACTTCCAGAATGTTTTCCAATGGTTTTTCATTTCTCCTGGAAATATTCCCCGTCTCTGGCACCTGTCACATTGAAAAGCAAAAAGATAAGCATCTTAAAAAGAGTCGGCCAGAACAAACCTGATTGAAGGACTTTGGCTGCAGTTTTGTTCCCACTGAAGTGTGTCGCCATATGGTGATGAATGACAGTGCTGCAAAACACTGTTGATTTCCTCATGTGGAACACCACCTCTCAGTAGTTGATCAGCACAGCGTTTGAACAGGTACGGTTCATCCCAGACATAGTGCTTGACTTCTTTGAAGAACTTCTTCCGTTGCTGAGTTGTCCATCCAACGGCCATTTCCTGACACAATGTAGTTGACATAGTCAGCATACCAAGGGACTTTGTGTTGTTCATGGCAAATAGATGTTCATCTGGAAAAGGTTTCTTTGATTGATAATCTTTGCCAGCTGTGTTCTCCCATTCTCAGCTCGATAAGTGATCTGCCACTGATTTTATGTCCCTTTCCGTCTTGAATCTCCATGTCAAATTTCTTGCAGAAGAAGTAATCCAACGGATTAATCTGGGTTTGGCATCTTTCTGTGTGATAAGATATTTGAGTTGCTGAATGATTTGTGTAGTGTTGGACAAAATGACCCATAGCGTCACTATTTGCACAGATCATTGTGTTGTTGTAGCAAATTAACTATGTGACAAGGAAATTGCACTCTCATCATTTGTATTAGATCACCATAGATAATAAATGAAGAGAGGTCCCTATGATTAGTTCCTGGATTGAGAATGATATGAGACAGTATCAATCCCGAAGGATTAATCATTAAATATCCCTAGCCGGAGTATTATCGAGACAGGACATCGATAATGCGGAATAGGCTAGTATTGCACTTGTGTGCGTTGTGAGGGCACAACGGCATAGTTCTCATATATATAAGTATTGGATACTTATGCAAGTGCGATAGGAGGTCGTGTTTCACCGATGGTACGGGAAACAGCTTCGCTCTGGATAGACCCCTCGGAATCCCATTGGTATTATGACTATGTGTCTATGGGAGGCCGAAATCAAGGTAGGTGTGTATAGTCTTAACCTGAGACTTACATCGCTAATACTTACGATAATCGATAGACTTTGGTCTTGGTGGTACAGGGCTTTAACCGGTTCTGCGTACACCACTTCTGGGTTTATCAGAGAGTCGTAGTGTATTGGGTGTGATGTCAAGACGGAAGTATCACTTCAGTCATAGTGGAGATGATGTCACGCAGGATATGGTATTAGTGCTCTTAAGTGTTGCGCCGAAACATCGGGATATTATGACAGGTCATGCATATCCGATTATAGAGACTAGTTACCAGACATCCGACATGTGCTTCGGACGGGGCAGACACTTATCCAGCCCCAGCCCTAGCACGTGACTATCCGATACTGGGCCGATATACACAATACTACGGTATACTACGCTTGATACAGATCTATATATTCCTGTAAGAATATTTCTGGAGAATTGGGTAGGCATGGCGCTTTGCTAGAAGCCAACCTTGTCTTGTAAATCGGTATAAACGTAGTACGAGGTACTTACGTGTTCGGATAATCCGACGACCGTATTTACTGCCAACATATCCGGAGATCTCATGGGTCGCTTCCTGAAGATTCACCGATGATGTATAACTCGCACTTAATTAATCTAGGATTAATTAGAAGAGAGAGAAAATTAATCTGGGATTAATTGCGGAGATATTTTATCTGGGATAAAATATTAATTAAAGAGAGAGAACGATTAATTTGGAATTAATCGATAAAATAATATATTTGATATATTATTAGAAATTGGATTTCGACGCGGAATTAAAATTAGATTTTAATTCGGGGCGAACGAATTAATTTAGAATTAATTCGTTAGCGACGTGAATAGTGATTTCGCTAGGCGTAATCATTTAATTACGACGCGACGGAAAATTCGTTAATTTGGAATTAGCGAACCCGAGCCCGGGATTATTTGCGAGCGCATTCGCATTTCGAATTCGAGTGCGGCACGCAAGTCAAATCGTGCGTCAAATCGCTAGTCACATCAAGCGTCAAATCAAATGTCACTTTGAGTGATATGACATGTTGTCACTTGATTGAGTGATTGATGTAGAAGTTGAAAAAGCAACATTTGCTTTTACTTTTTGACTTTTGAATTAAAGTTAAGTATATATATGTTTTATTAATTTACTTTGAAAATATAATAAACATATATATTAAAGCTTATCCTCTCTCCACATGCAAGACATACGTCTTCTTCCTTTCCCTCTCTTTTCTTCTCCCTCATCACGGCTTCACTGCCGATTTCTTCTCAAATTTCTGGTTTGACCGAAATTTTGAGAAGCAAATGAAGAAGAGTAGTGCTAGCACACACATGGGTTATATTATGGTGATAGGGAAACGAATTTGTGAGCTTGGAAAGCTTGAAGCTTTGAGCTTCCATGGAGGTTTCATGGCCGATTATTGGAGCCTCAAACAGCCCCCAACCGAGCAGTCCACTGCATGAGGAAGCTATGCCGAGCTTGGAGGGAGGCAAAAACGCAACTTGTTCTTCATTTCATCAAAAACCCATCAATGTGAGTTTATTCCGCACCTCCTTTGATGTGTATTCACTCGTTTTTATGCATGATTGATGATTCTTGGACTTGATTGAAACTCAACAATGGTATCTTGAGCTATTGGTTGCATAAAACGAATTAGGGTTCTTGAGCAAAATTTGGGGCTTTTTGATTTAAGCATGATTTTAACAAATTGTTTGTTTAAGAATGTTGTATAAGGATAACTTAGAGTTATATGTAATCAATTTGATGAAAATTAATTGGATTGATTTTCCCCAATTTGCTTATTGTTGGCCAAAACTTTAATTTGGGTAAACTCAATTTGAGCATCAAATGATTAAATTGTTTAGTATAGTATGCTTGAATGAGGTTGAATTGATGTTGTGCATAATCAATTTCATGAAATTTGGTTGGATCCATTTTTCCCCAAATTTTGGGCATGACAAATGGGGGTAAACTTGATTTTGAGCATGTTTAATGAAATTGGATGATTTAGAATGCTTAATGTTGTTTAATTGATGATTGATTAGATCAATTTGATGAAAAGTGTTTGGAACAATTTTCCCCAATTTGCTTGTGATGGCCGAATTTGGCAAGTGCCCTAATGTCTTGGATTTTTGATTTTTTGTTCATTGGATGACTTAAATCATTGGGGATGTTGAATTTATGTTTAATTTGGTTCATTGGATTGAATTGAATTGATTTGGGCATAATTTTCCCCTTTGGCCGAGACACTTGAAGCATGAAATTGGGTTTGATTTTGATTTAATTATGTTGGACATGATTAATTGATGTAAGCATGATTAATTGGACAAATTTATGTTTTGGAAACTTTGATTTGGGTAATTAATAATGCTATACACTTTAGGTAATTTAATTGGAAAATTGGAATTTTTGAAATAAATTATTGGGCCTTAAAATTGGATTTGGGCTTTTAAAGTTGTTATTGGGTTTATTGGACTTTGTTGTACAAAGTTGGTTTAGGCCAAATTGGTTGGATCCAATTAGGCCCAAAACCGCTTCCAAAAGGCCCAAATGCGACTAATGAACCTTTAACGTTTAATTGGGCCTAATGGGCCTAAATTAATTTATGGGCTTATGGGGTAACTCCCGGATTGGACTTTGGTTGCGGGTTTGACCCGAGTTGACCAAAAGTCCACGCCTCAAGAAATTAATTAAAAGCCCATTGGACTTTAATTAAATTAATATTGGATATTAATCGGGCTTTGAGACCCGTAACGATTAAATTTGGAATTTAAGTCGTAAAGGTTTATTTTATAAAGTGTAATATTTAATTTGGAATTAAATAATGAATTAGAATTAAATACGTATTAAATTGGATTTAATCATGTAATTTAATTTTATTTGAGAAATCGTACTTTGAGTACGTGTTCGCAATACTAGTTTGACTCGAACAAAATCAAATCTTTGTTTGAACATTGGATGATCACTAATTATCAAGATTAATTAATTGATTAGATTGATTGATAACATGCTTGTATGAATACATGGTTGTGATGTTTGAATAATGTATATCGGATGGATATTAGCCGGGTGGGGCGATTTTGGAAATTGTAATAAATTTGATTTATTAATTGGACCTGCGTGTCCAGCCTTATCTCCTATTTCTTTGTATTCTCTTCTCACCTATTCCCCTCATGTAAATGAGGTTTCTTTAGAAGTGTAGTGTAACGGGTAGAAGTAATACATGTGCTAGCTTGGAGAGAGAAAATGAGAGAGATTTGATCTAGGATCAATGTAAAATATCCATCCGCATATCATTATTATTTTATCATATGCGCTTTATTATGTGTTTAGAATGCATGTTTAAGGGTGTATGATGATGAGACCTTAACAAAGATAATTAAAATGTTGCCAATTGCACGCGAAAACCCTCATTAAATATCATGCGTCTTTTCCTTCCATTGAGTGATTCTTACTCAAGATCCGAGATTGGCATGGGTGTTGGCCAAAGTCAAGCCCTTGTCCGTCGAAGATGTGTTTGAATCACGAGGCTTTGTTCCATATCGGTGTCGTGTCCAAGTTGTGGTTTGTTGGCCAAAGTCAAGACCACTTCTTGTCCATTGACATTGATTACGAAGCTTCCATGTCAATGGGTCCGCGCTTGACTGGGATCACTAGGTTTGTTGTGCCAAAGCCAAGGCCTAGTTGATTCAGAGGAAAAAGGTTAGGGTATACATTCGATGTATAGGCATATATAAGATATATGTTTGGGACTTGGATGTCCACCTACTGGATCTAGGAGTTGGATGAGATCCAATTGATCTTAGAGATCTACCTAGTTAATTATCATACAATTTGTTGGCCAAAGTCAAGATTGTGTGATATTTAACGGGATCCTAGCCCACTAGGAAACACGGTTTCCCGAGTACTCGACAGAGGGGTTAGAGGCTCGACGAAAAATAGTGGGAGGCAAGAATTGAATTTGCAATATTCGTTCAATTACTCGCCATACGCGCTCATTTAAATTATTTCGTCATTAGATTAAATGTTAGTTGGACTAATATTTAAATTGTTGTTTTAATAAACAGTTGGACTGTATTATACTTGATTATATATAATTGGATTATATTAATCAATATATTTGAATTAATTAATTTCAGTTTACAGTTGATTTTATAATTGGATTATAGTAATCAATGTAATTGAGGTTAATTAATTTGGATTATATTTGATTATATAGTTGGACTATTATAATCATTATAATATATATAGTACCACTAATCGTTGATTAAATAGTTGGACTATTGTAATCAAGATAAAATTGAAAAGTTGGATATTTAAAATATAATCTGGGATTAAATATTTTAAATGATTTAATTTTCAAATTGGGAATAAATAATAGGTTACTTTATTTGATAAAATAACTTATTATACCTTAAGCCCAAAATTAAGCAAAATAAGTAGAGCATAAAATCTTTGGAAGATTTATGTGATGATGACTTTAATGCTTAATTTAATATACTTGTCATAAATCTAATTTTAGATTTAAGAAGTATTAAAATTGCAATTTATAATTCTTGGAGAATTAATTGACTATTCTAGAGGAGATAAAGTCAAAGTTTGCAATTGGGCATGTAGCACGAGGTGCACATCGTTTCGATATTCCGAAACCCAAGGCTTGGCCAAAGGTTTCTGAAATATTGAAAAGATAATTGACATATCCCAAAGTGACTACCATTTGGATATGGCAGACACGAAGGAATTAAAGAAAGGGCGAGGCTCTAACTTTAAAAATATTTGTCAAAGTTATGTTCACTATAGTATTGAAATTAGATTTTAAATACTTAGTGTGGTACATAAAATATATGTATTGATGTTCAGAATCCGCTATGAGCAGGATACTGACTTCAAGCCGAGATTTCTCTGCGAATCGGAAACGGGACGAAAGTCTCTGTTTCGACCGTAGATACCTAAGTTTAGGAACTACCCTTTGGGTATATACTTAAATTAGGACTGTTATAATGTAACTAGTTTGACTAGAGACATTATCTCTATATCAGTGTTTAATCCATTGTGATAAACCTTTATATTATAGAACACTAAGTGTTTTATTATATAAAGATGATACTGAGATAAATACATTAGATGTAAATAACAGAATTTATATTTTGAATATAAATAAAATCTCAAACATATAAAATGACAAATAAATAGCTCAAATTGATTTGATCAATAGAGACTTATTTGTGGCATTGTTGTCTAGGACACAATTTAACGAGACTCGTATATCCACACTTTTGAAGAGTGGGTACTAGGACTGATTTGACTATTCAAATAAGGTCTGCGAATCTAGTTTATTAGGTAAAGTACCTAAAATACTATTACTTGGTAATAGTATAAGGGCCACCGACCTGTTAGCCCTATTCATGGTGAAGTAGTAAGTGGGCCCATATCTAGCTAGGCTAGATGTGAACATGAATATTTCGTGACCTTAAACGGATGTGGCATCACGTTATGGTTATGTGTTCTTTTGAAGAACACAAATCGGAAACTTTTAGAGTTTCGACACGAAATAGAAAAACAGATCGGCTATAGTATTATTCCGCACGGTAAGACCGTAATGGAAAATACTTAAGCAGTAAGTTTCATATGTACATGAAAGAGTACGGTATTCTTTCAAATGAGGACTCCTCCCGAGGACACGTCAAAGACGGTGTGTGTCCGAACAAAACCGATTTTGTTGGACATGATAAGGTTAATCACGAGTCGCTCTGAGCTACCATTTCCTTCAACGGATAAGTTTTAACAGTGCAATAACTTATTTAGAATAAGGTTCCATAATAATCTGTTTGACAGATTACATATAGATATGAACGGGAAAGAAACCGGGTTTCTCATTCCTGATAATTTGGGATGCTAGGCATATGTTTGGATGATACCAAACTAAGGACCCAAATTGGATAAGTGCCAATATAGGTTATCCTAAGGGAAACCATAAGTATAGTACTTATAAATCTCACATGAGAACAATGTGATTGTTGCTCACCATGCGGTTTTTCCTGAGAGGAATACCGATATGCAGTGGTCAGTGGGAGGATAGTGATACTCGATGAAAATCAGAGTAATACTGTTCAAGGCACAAGATCCTTAATGGAACACAAATAGTTCATCAATGATGAATCTATACCATTAATCTTCGAATACACAAGAACGCGTAGATCGGAGAGAGTCAGAAAACAACCTAGGGTATGGGTTTTCTGATCTAACCTCATAAAGATGTTAATCTTTTAAGGTATATACCAACTGATTACGTATGAGGTAGTGATACAAGGTATCGACTCCCTATTATGACAAAGTGCCATGAATCCGAAATGGATTCCATGTATAACAACTAGTTTGGATACTAGTTGTTGTACCACAAGGCATTGTGCCTATTGGTACATTAAACGTCTTCAAGGAAGACATACATGGAAGGCAACATACCAACGTACAAAGCTGGGCTTTTGACGGAAAGGTATCGTTATCAACATTGTGTTAATAACGGTTCAACCTTTTACCTGTTGCCATGGTAAATCCATTTTGAAGATGCTTGTTGATAACTGCGTATTTCATTTATGAAATGTGTCAGTTATAGATCAAAATCGCTTTCCTGAAAAGGAAACCTTTTGGAGGAATGTTTATAACATTCTGACGATTTTGTATAACCAACAAACGAGGTTTGCGGGTTATTCGATCCATGTTTGGATTAAGCAAGCATAAGGTTCTTGGAACTGTCGTTTTGAAATAATCATAATAGTTTATGATTTGATTCAAAACGAAATAATTCTTGTGTATATAAGGAGGTTAGTGGGAGAGGCACTGACAGTTAAATTCCCATAAAGCAATTGTGAAAGCTTGGCTTTCATAGAAATTCTCCGTAGAATTCTGGGGAGTAACAACCTTTATTCAAGGAATAAAGATCTACTGGGATAGATTTGGAGTTGTTAACACTCTCTGGGAAATTGTACATTTTAAATGTACTTGATAGGGTGTCTCATATGCTTCGAGCATATGGAGTACGATCAGGTCAATCCAGTGATAGTCACTGGATTGAACATTAAGAACATCTGTTAGTATCTGAGAGAACTAAAGATGTTGTCTTAACTATGGAGAAGGAGAACTTTAAGTGCCTAGGATCACTGTTGCAAGTTTCCAAACCGGTAAATACTGCGGTACTATAAAGTTTGAACACTAGGACAGTGAGCTGGAAATCTTCCGAGCAAGATAACTGTTGCCGAATAAACACAAATGCGGATTATGCTGCAGCTGAGGCAGCAATAGAAGCCATTTGGATCGAAAATAATCTAATTAGATGATATAGTTCTTTTAGCAGCTGAGCTAGGCGTCAGCACATGCTAAGGAATTAAAGGTCTCATCGACGATCCAGATATATACTTCTATATCATCTGATTCGTTCGGATCATACATCGTGGCGATGTGATGATCGTGTAAATCGCGTCAGACGATAATAAACAAATCCGCTGACAAAAACATTTCCTCAGCAATTTGAGCGAACCGTTCATAGTTCGGGTGTGGGACACTTGAGTGACTGGCTATGTGCCAAGTGGGAGATTGTTGACAAAATGACCCATAGCGTCACTATTTGCACAGATCATTGTGTTGTTGTAGCAAATTAACTATGTGACAAGGAAATTGACTCTCATCATTTATAATTAGATCACCATAGATATATAAATGAAGAGAGGTCCCTATGATTAGTTCCTGGATTGAGAATGATATGAGACAGTATCAATCCCCGAAGGATTAATCATTAAATATCCCTAGCCGGAGTATTATCGAGACTGGACATCGATAATGCAAAATAGGCTAGTATTGCACTTGTGTGCGTTGTGAGGGCACAACGGCATAGTTCTCATATATATAAGTATTGGATACTTATGCAAGTGCGATAGGAGGTCGTGTTTCACCGATGGTATGGGAAACAGCTTCGCTCTGGATAGACCCTTCGGAATCCCATTAGTATTATGACTATGTGTCTATTGGAGGCCGAAATCAAGGTAGGTGTGTAAAGTCTTAACCTGAGACTTACATCGCTAAAACTTACGATAATCGATAGACTTTGGTCTTGGTGGTACAGGGCTTTAACCGGTTCTGCGTACACCACTTCTGGGTTTATCAGAGAGTCGTAGTGTATTGGGTGTGATGTCAAGACGGAAGTATCACTTCAGTCATAGTGGAGATGATGTCACGCAGGATATGGTATTAGTGGTTTTAAGTGTTGCGCAACCATCGGGATATTATGACTAGGTCATGCATATCCGATTATAGAGACTAGTTACCAGACATCCGACATGTGCTTCGGACGGGGCAGACACTTATCCAGCCCCAGCCCTAGCACGTGACTATCCGATACTGGGCCGATATACACAATACTACGGTATACTACGCTTGATACAGATCTATATTTAATTACGACGCGACGGAAAATTCATTAATTTGGAATTAGCGAACCCGAGCCCGGGATTATTTGCGAGCGCATTCGCATTTCGATTCGAGTGCGGCACGCAAGTCAAATCGTGCGTCAAATCGCTAGTCACATCAAGCGTCAAATCAAATGTCACTTTGAGTGATATGACATGTTGTCACTTGATTTGAGTGATTGATGTAGAAGTTGAAAAAGCAACATTTCTTTTTACTTTTTGACTTTTGAATTAAAGTAATAATATGTTTTATTAATTTACTTTGAAAATATAATAAACATATATATTAAAGCTTTATCTTCTCTCTCTCACATGCAAGACATACGGTCTTCTTCTTTTCCCTCTCTTTTCTTCTCCCTCTCATTCACGGCTTCACTGCCGATTTCTTCTCCAAAATTTCTGGTTTGACCGAAATTTTGAGAAGCAAATGAAGAAGAGTAGTGCTAGCACACACATGGGTTATATTATTGTGATAGGGAAAAGAATTTGTGAGCTTGGAAAGCTTGATGCTTTGAGCTTCCATGGAGTCTTTCATGGCCGATTATTGGAGCCTCAAAACAGCCCCCAACCGAGCAGTCCACTGCATGAGGAAGCTATTGCCGAGCTTGGAGGGAGGCAAAAACGCAACTTGTTCTTCATTTCATCAAAACCTGTTCAATGTGAGTTTATTCCGCACCTCCTTTGATGTGTATTCACTCGTTTTTATGCATGATTTATGATCTTGGGACTTGATTGAAACTCAACATGTAGACCACCACTTTGGGACCCAGCAGATAGGAGCGGAATTTGTCAAAAGCATACACAACTACGAGCAACTCCTTTTCAGTGGTTGTGTAGTTGAGTTGAGCTTCATTTAAAGTTCTGCTGGAGTAGTAAATGGTGTGAAAAATCTTTACTTTGCGTTGTCCCGAAACTGCACCTACAGCAAAATCACTAGCATCGCACATCACTTCAAATGGAAGGGTCCAGTCTGGTGCTACAATGATGGGGGCAGAGACCAGCTTCTGTTTTAAGATCTCGAAAGCTTCATGGAATTCTTTGGTGAGTTGAAAGGCACATCCTTTTCCAGAAGATTGCAAAGAGGTTTAGCAATCTTGGAAAAGTCTTTGATAAATCTCCTGTAAAAACCTGCATGTCCAAGAAAACTCCGAATCCCTTTGACAGATGTTGGTGGAGGTAGTTTTTCAATTTTTTCAATCTTTGCTTTGTCTACCTCGATTCCATTTTGTGAGATCCGGTGTCCAAGAACAATGCCTTCCTGTACCATGAATGGCATTTCTCCCAATTGAGTACCAGGTTGTATCTTCGCACCTTTGTAATACCTATTCCAAATTTTGCAAGCAATGGTCAAAAGAATCTCCAATCACAGAAAAGTCATCCATGAAAACCTCCATACTTTGCTCCAGCATGTCTGAGAAAATAGCCATCATGCAACGCTGAAAAGTGGCGGGGGCATTACATAATCCAAATGGCATCCTGTGGAAAGCAAAAGTACCATACGGACATGTAAATGTGGTTTTCTCCTGATCTTCTGGGGCAATAGCAATCTGATTGTACCCTGAATATCCGTCAAGAAAGCAATAGAACCCATGTCCCGCCAGTCTGTCTAACATCTGATCAATGAATGGTAGTGAAAAATGGTCATTTCTCATGGCTTTATTCAGCTTTCTGTAGTCCATACATACTCTCCATCCAGTCACTGTTCTTGTTGGAATCAGCTCGTTCTTTTCATTGGTGACCACAGTAATTCCTCCTTTCTTTGGCACACACTGCATAGGACTCACCCAAGTGCTATCTGAGATGGGGTAAATGATGCCAGCATCCAACCATTTGATGATTTCTTTCTTCATAACTTCCTTCATGATTGGATTGAGTCTTCGTTGATGCTCCACTGTGGGTTTGTACTCATCGTTCATCAGAATCTTATGCATGCAAAATGATGGACTAATGCCTCGAATGTCTGCTATAGTCCACCCAATGGCTCTTTTGTGCTCTCGTAACACTCTCAGTAGCTTTTCTTCTTGCTCCAATGTTAGTGAAGAAGAAAATAAACAGGTAATTCAGAAGAGTTTCCAAGAAATGCATACCTGAGATGGCTCGGAAGTAACTTTAGTTCAGCTGCGGTGTGGTTCTTCAATCGAAGGCTTTATTCGATCATTCTTTGGAAGTTCCAAGCTTTCAAATGGTGGTATTGCTTTGAATCGGAATGGTTTGTCAAGGTAGTTGATATATTCCAGGATTTCAGCATCTAGCTCAATGTCAGTCATGTTGGTGATCCAAGCTTCAAGTGTATCCGTGGGATTTGACTCAGTATTCTGAACAATACTATCAACAATATCAATTCTGAAGCATTCTTCTTCTTCCTTTTCATCGCTCGGGAATTTCATGGCTTTGAAAACATTAAATGTCACTTCTTGGTCCTATACTTTCATGGTTAGTTCTCCTTTTTGCACATCAATCACAGTTTTACCTGTAGCCAAAAATGGTCTCCCAAGAATGATAGGTACTTCTTTGTCTTCTTCCATGTCAAGGATGATGAAGTCTGCTGGAATGATGAGTTTGTCAACTTTGACAAGCACATTTTCAACGACTCCTCTTGGAAATGCGAGGGATCGATCAGCAAGTTGCAAAGATACCGAGGTAGGCATTGCTTCTCCAATTTGCAGTTTCATGTAAATAGAAAAAGGCATTAAATTAACACTGGCACCTAAATCACATAAAGCCTTACCGATGTAATGTTCTCCAATGGTGCATGGTACAATGAAACTGCCAGGATCTTTCAACTTCGGGGGAAGTTTCCTCTGAATGATGGCACTGCATTCTTCTGTCAAAGCTATTGTCTCGTAATCTCCCAATCTTCGTTTTCGTGAAAGAATGTCTTTCATGAATTTTACATAGCTGGGCATTTGTTCCAAGGCTTCTGCAAATGGTATGTTAATGTGCAGATTTTTGAAAATCTCCAAGAAACGAGCAAACTATTTGTCAAGTTTGTTTTTCTGAAGACGCTGAGGAAAAGGTGGTGGAGTGATCTGTTCTTTTTCTTTTTCCTTTGCTTTTTTTTCCTCCATCTGTGGAACTGCCTCTTTTGGAACTTCTTCAATTGTTGCCTTGATTCCAACATCTTTGTTGATCTCAGTACCACTCTTTAATGTAATAGCTTGAAATTACTCCTTCCATCGGTTCCTTGGATTTGGTCTTGTGTTGCTGGGAAGATTACATGGCGGTCTGTAACTCTGAGCATTGGCTAGTTGTCCGATTTGATTCTCCAGAGCTTTGATGGAAGCTGATTGGCTCTGAATCATAGCTTCATATCTTTTTAATTGAGCTAACATCTCTGCCATCACTAGTTCATTTGTCTACTCCTGGCTTTTGTTCTGTTGCTGGAATCCAGGTGGTGGATAGTTCTTTTGCCCTGAATTGTTGCTCCATGAAAAATTAGGATGATTCCTCCACCCTGGGTTGTAGGTGTTGGAATATGGATTGTTCCTCTGTCTGTTGAAATTATTGACATAATTCACTGTCTCTTCAAGTTGGTTTGGTTCTGGTGCTCCTCCATATGGTGAACTTGTGGATCCAGTGGTAAGAGTCTCCATGAATTTGCATATCTGATCCAGCTTGGTGTTGACTGCTGTATTGGTTCCAACTTCATAAATTCCTGCAATTCTTTGAATCATGCTCCTTTCTGTTGGCCATAAGGAACTGTTGTTGGCCATTTCTTCGATTAGGTCCCAGGCTTGATCTTCTCCTTTTGCCATCAATGCTCCTCCAACAGCAGCATCGATTGTGGTTCTCATTAGTCCAGAAAGTCCATTATAGAAAGTTTGGACTTGAAGCCATTTTTGAATCTCATGGTGATGACATTTCCGGAGAAAATCTTTGTACCTTTCCCAAGCTTCGTAAAGGGATTCTGAATCTTGTTGTACAAAAGATGTGATGTCAACCAATTATCTGGATTCATTAAGTTTAAGTTCCAATTATTGGCTACCCCCGCCAGACAGGTATATTCCTATCCTGTAAGGAAATCTATTAAAGGGTTATCTATCCTCAAGGAAGATCGTGGGCTATTAAGTCTAAGGCTGAAACCTAAAATTCCTTTGTCAAGTTTATTTTAGATTTACCACATCAATCTAATTAGTGGCCAATTAACAAGTCGCATTAAGCTTAAGACTTAATAAGTAAACCTTTAAATTACCCAAACTATAATTTAACCCCTTATAAACCGGTGATATTGGATTTCATCACAACCCCAGATAACTGGCTTAGTTACGACACATATTTACGGGTAGTAAAAAACTTAAATAAAATAAAAGACATAAAGTAAAATACTGAAAATTAAATACTGAAAATTAAATGCTAAAAAGTAAATGCTGAAAGTAAATGCTGAAATTAAATACTGAAAATTAAATGCTGAAAAGTAAATGCTGAAAATTAATTGCTAAAAAGTAAATTGCTGAAAAGTAAATGCTGAAAGTAAATAAAGTAAAATTACAATAAAAGAAAATGCTGAGGTAAAAGGATCCACTTTTATTACTTCAATTTTAGATATCTCCCATAATATATTAACTTTGCATGATATTTACCAACCAGCCATATAGGCGGTATCCAGATTAAGTCAAATTAATAATTAATTACCAACCGACCAATCAGGCGGTATCCAGTTTAGTCAGGTTAAAACCAATTTAAATAATTACCAACCGACCAATATGGCGGTATCCTCGTTAAGTCAGGTTTTAACTAGTTTATATATTATAATTAAGGGAGATTAATATAAATATTAGTAATAAAAGTTTTACCTTTTACCCCAGCAAAGGGGAGTTACCTCCTCATTACTGAAAAGTAAAAATTGAAAATTAAAGAAAGAAAAGTAATGTGCGTAAAAGTAAATTGCGGAAAGTAAAAACTGAAAAGTAAAGAAAAGAAAGTGCGAAAGCGGAAATTAATTACTGAAAGCTGTAAATAAACAAACAAGATACAATCTTCTTAGTATTCTTAAGGAATTCCTTAGAAGAAAGTATGAATTTACAAATGAAATGGCTTGGTATTTATAGGCAAAATTTTGCCTCCATCAAATCATCCACCAAATCAATTATTAATTGCTCCACTAATTGCTCCACTTGTTCCACTAATTTCTTATCATGTTTGGTGTTGATTTGATAATTTTTATTATTTATTTATTAATTTATTCTTTGCTTTGAAAATGACTTTAATAATTACACACAACACACTTATGGATAGTTCATCAATTTCGGGCATGAAATCTTCAGAATTCGAAATTATTTCGTCTTTCAAGGTTGTAGCTCTTTGAGGCTTCTGTAATTTGGAACTTGAATCAGCTCAATCCAATATCGGAGTAAAAAGTTATGTCCAAAATACGACAGATGCGCAAAACTGGAATTCCCAAAACTGCACTTCGTCAAAACGCCCTTTCAAGTTTCCAATCTCCAAAATTAATATATCAAGTCCAATAATTTCCCTTATTTGACCCATATTTCATCCTAAATGATTTCATTGAGACCCGATATTATTTTATCTGCAAAATAAACTAAAACAAATCAAAACTGAGCTCTATTTATAGGCCACAATGAGCTCCCCGCGTCGCGATGCCAAGTTTGTTCTTGCATTACGACGCGATGACGTGGCAACATATGATTGGCCGGTTCAGATTCTTATCTGTTGAAGTGGCGATTGCGGATAATTGACTCAATAATTATGCTGACTTGGCAGTGACGTGGCGATGACGTGGTGACACATGGCCAAATTGATTATCAACACCGTAGGATTGCGACACGTGGCACGCTCTGATTGGTTGATGATGATGTGGCGATGACGTGGCACTTTAACTCGATCAACCGGTGATGTGGATGATGACATGGCAGACACGTGGAGTGACACGGGGCGACACGTGGTGATGGCGATTGTCGGCACCGTAGGATGATGACACGTGGCACGGCGCACGTTAGCAGATCGCTTGTGATGGTGACATATGGCACATCGCATGTTAGCAAAGTCAAACTTCTCAGATTCTAACTTGTGGACCCAGCGCACGTTAGCAAGTCTTGGTGCATGTTAGGCGTCGCTGTTGGGTTTTCTAGGTCAAACCAAGATCATATTAAGCGATGAAAAGTGTGAATACATCAAAGTAAAGTTGCGGAAATACTCACTTTGATCGGCTTTGCGATGCGAAGAACACAAAACTTTTGCTCCATGGATGAAGCTCTCGGCCATGCCCCTTTTGTGCTCCTTGTGTTCGGTCAACCCCTCTTTGTGTGCACCAAGCTCCAAGCTTTGATAATGGATTTCATGCTCATGAATGGGTTTCCCTATCACCTTTGTAAGACCTCTTTGAGTGCTAGCTCTTGAGATTTTGCAACAAAATCATGAAGAAAATGAGCCCTAGGCTCACGGTTTTGGGAGAGAAAGTGAGGCCAATTTTCGGCCAAGGAGAGGAATGAGAGAGAGAGAGTTGTATTTTTGTTTCTAAAACCTAATACCAAAAATCATCATGCCAAAAAGTGTTACCAAAAATTGATAAAGCTTTTCCAAAAAGCAAAATCAATTTTGGAGGCAAAATGGCATTTATTGCCCACAACCACCAACATCATCAAATAGTGACTGGTTGTCAATCACCAAAAGGTGACTTGACATCCATCACTAAAGTGACAGGTGATGTGACGCGTGATGTGACTTGTGAGCCGCACTTAAATTCAAAATGCGAGTGGGCCTGCAAACACTCCCGGGCTTGGGTTCGCTAATTCCGAATTAAAGAATTTTCCGTTGCAACGTAATTAAATCAAATTTAATTAAATAATTATGCCTAGCAAAATTACTACTCACGTCGCTAGCGAATTAATTCTAAATTAACTCGTTCGCCCGAATTAAAATCTAATTTTAATTCCGCGTCGAAATCTAATTTCGTTTAATATATCGAATATATTATTTTATCGATTAATTCCAAATTAATCATTCTCTTTCTTCAAATAGTATTTTATCCCAGATAAAATATCTCCGTAATTAATCCCAGATTAATTTTCTCTCTCTACTAATTAATCCCAGATTAATTATGTCCGAGTCATACGTCATCGGTGAATCTTCAGGAAGCGACCCATGAGATCCCTGGATATGTTGGCAGTAAATCCGGTCGTCGGACTATCCGAACACGTACGTACCTAGTACTACGTTTTTACCGATTTACAAGACATGGTTGGCTTCTAGCAAAGCATCGTGCCTACCCAATTCTCCAGAATTTTCTTAAAGGAATATGTAATCTGTATCAGACGTAGTATACATAGTATTGCGTATTGCGATCCAATATCGGATGACACATGCAAGGCCTGGGGCTGGAATTGTGTCTGCCCCGTACGAAGCACATATCAGATCTCTGATAACTAGTCTCTATAATCGGATAAACATGACCTAGTCATATTATCCCGATAGCTGCAGCATATAAGAGCACCAGTTCTGTATCCTACGTGACCATCATCTCCATATGACTGAAGTGATACTTCCATCTTGACATCACACCCAATACACTACAATTCTCAATATACCCAGAAGAGGCGTACACAGAACCTGTTAAAGTCCTGGAGCACCAAAACTAAAGTATATAGATTGACGCAAGTATTAGCGGTGCAAGTCTCAGGTTAAGACCAAATACACCTACCCTGATTCAGACTTCCATAGACACATAGTCATACTACCAATGGAATTCCGAGGGGTCTATCCAGAGCGAAGCTGTTTCCGTACCATCGGTAAACATAACCTCCTATAACACTTGCATGAGTATCCAATACCCAAATATATGAGAACTATGTCGTTATGCTCCCATAATACGCACAAGTTCAATACTAGTCTATTCCGCATTATCGATGTCCAATCTCGATAATACTACGACTAGGGATGTTTTAATGATTAAACCTTCATGGAACGATACTGTCTCATATCTTATCAATCTGTAACTAATCATATAGTCTTTTATCATTTATGTATCCCGGTAATCTAATTACAAATGATAAAAGAATAATTTCCTTTGTCACATAGTTAATTTGACAACAACACAATGCTCTGTACAAATAGTGATGTTATGGGTCATAATTGTTCAACAATCTCCCACTTGGCATATAACCAATCACTCAAGTGTTCTACACCTGAACTATGTACGGGTCACTCAAACTTCTGCTGAGAAAAAACTTTCGTCAGCGGATTTGCAAGGTTGTCATCTGATGTGATTTATTTGGTTATCACATCGCCACGATGTATGATCCGAACGAGTCATATGAATAGTTGAAGTATATATTGGATCGTTGATGAGACCATTAATTCTTTAACCTGTGATGTAGCCTAGCTCAGCAACTAACAGAACTACACCTAATCTGATTAGGATTATTATAGATCCAAAGTGCTTCTATTGCTGCCTCAGCCGCATCAATATTCCACTTTTGTTATTTATGCGGCAACAATATCTTGGTTAGAAGATTTCCAGCATACTGTTCCGTTATTCAAACTATATAGTACCTTTATTTCGACTTATAGTCGTTATTGTCGGTTTGGAAACTTGCAGCGATGAACCCAGTCACTTCAAGTTCTCCTTCTCCATAGGTTAAGAAAGCATCCTTAGTTCATCTAAGTTACTTAAGGATGTTCTTAGCATCAATTCAGTGACTATCACTTGGATTGGCCTGATTGTGACTCCATATGCTCAAAGCATATGAGACACCAGGTCGCGTACATATATTTCAATGTACGAGTTCTCGGAGAGTGCCAACAACTTTTAGATCTATCCCAGTAGATCCTTATTCCTAGAATAAAGGTTGTCTCTCCCAAGAATTCTACGGAGAATTTTCATGAAAGCCAAGCTTTCACTTATCGTATTATGGGAATATCATTTCCAAGAAATGATATATCATCATTATTTAGGACAGTCACTGTCAGTGCGCTCCCACTAACCTCCTTATATACACAAGAATCATTTTCGTTTTGAATTAAATCATATACCATTATGATTACATCAAAACGATAATTCCAAGAACGCAATGCTTGCTTCAATCCATAAATGGATCAAATTACCTTGCAAACCTTGTTTGCTCATTTTGGTATGACAAAACCGTCAGGATGTTGTAAAAATCTTCCAAAAGGTTTCCGTTTAAGGAAAGCGATTTTGACGTTCAGCTGCCATATTTCATAAATGAAACATGCAGCATCAGCAAGCATTATTCAAATGGATTTAACCATGGCAACGGTTAAAAGGTTTCTTCGTAATCGACACAATGTTGATAATGATACATTTTCGCTACAAGCCTAGCTTTGTACCTAGGCATTGTGCCTATTGGTACTATATAAGTCTTCAAGGAATACATACATGGATGGAAACATACTTACGTACTAAGCTAGGCTTGTAGCGAAAATGTATCGTTATCATTGTGTCGATTACGACGAAACATTTTACTCGTTGCTATGGTTAAATCCATTTGGATAATGCTTGCTAAAGCTGCAAGTTTCATTTATGAAATATGGCACCTGGACGTCAAAATCACTTTCCTTAAACGGAAACCTTTTGGAGGATGTTTACAACATCCTGACGGTTTTATCGTACCAAAATGAGCAAACATGGTTTGCAAGTTAATTCGATCCATGTATGGATTGAAGCAAGCATTGCGTTCTTGGAACTATAGTTTTGATGTAATCATAATGGTATATGATTTAATTCAAAACGAAATGATTCTTGTGTATATAAGGAGGTTAGTGGGAGCGCTCTGATAATGATTGTCCTAAATAATGATGATATATCATTTCTTGGAAATTATATTCCCATAATAAAATCAGTGAAAGCTTGTCTTTCGTGAAAATTCTCCGTAGAATTCTTAGGAGAAACAACATTTATTCTAGGAATAAGGATCTACTAGGATAGATCTAAAAGTTGTTGGCACTCTCCGAGAACTCGTATATTGAAATAAATGTACGCGACCTGGTGTCTCATATGCTTTGAGCATATGGAGTCACAATCGGGCCAATCCAAGTGATAGTCACTGGATTGATGTTAAGAACATCCTTAAGTATCTTAGATAAACTAAGGATACTTTCTTATGTATGGGAAATAGAAACTGGATGACGCATGTTGTTCTAGGCTCGCGCCCTAGTTGGGAGTACGGAGTAGTCCACGGGGGACTAAACCAGAGAGAATAATGGAGTCGCCACCCGGTGTGAACCGGGAAAATGAGATTTAAGGCCGCACTCACCCCTCGTAAGGGAATACCTCAAACCGTTGGGTTCGGAATGGTCCCTTACTTATGCCACTTGTAATAAAATGATTTGTGTAATAATCTAACCAAGCCTAAGCAACATATTTCCAAGGATAATCTATTTCCAAGTTCGCATGCATAAATCAAAGGTTCATCTAAGTTCACATGTAACACATTTTTAAGTTTGCATACAACCTATTTGCATATAATCTATTTCCGAATTTGCATGCATAAAGATAAATATGGCTAACTTACAATGTTATAAGCACATTACATTCCATCATAGGCATACCAGTAGATAATAATTGTACAATCACGCATGAAAGCAAATCGGAATAACAGCGAGCATATAACTTCATGAACATGTTGAATGGATGAATGCAGAAGCATAAGTAGATGACTACCGTGTAAAAATACATCATGGGAACGAACATGTAATCTTGTGCACACAATAAATGGCTAAACGAGAACATGAACAATCAAAAAGGCAAATGACAAAATGAGTAACCATGCATGAGATGTGATGAAAGAGGGCTTGTTTACCGTGGGCGTTCATGCGGCGTTCTTAGCCGCGTTCGAACGGTAAACATAAGGTTCACGTTCGAGTAGCATTCGTAAATGCGTTCGAACGAACTGAGACAAAAAACATGCGTTCGTATGGCGTTCTGAAACGCGTTCGAACGGGGTTACAGCAGTGACCTCCAAAATACAGTAAACAACATGACACATACGTGAACGGATGAATAGATGACACCTAATAAATAATAACGGGCTAAAAGGCGCGGCGAAGCATCGTGGTAAAGGATCTTTAACCCCTCGAAACGGAGGACCTTTAATCTGACTTACTAAGCCCATGCGTAATGCAACATGATGCATGATTATGCAAGAAGATGACATACAAAGAAAAGCGAATAACGAAATAGAAGGCGCGGCGAAGTATCGTGGTAAAGGATTTTAACCTCTCAAAATTGAGGACCTTTAATCGCACTTACTAAGCCCATGCGCTAATAACACAATGCAAATAAGAATTAAAGACAACAATATCGGACTTCGTACACCCGATTGAACGTATCTCACATTCAACAGAATATACATCATCCGGCGTGGCAAAGCATCGCGGTAAATGTTCTTTAACCCCTCGAAATGGAGGACCTTTAATCCAACTTACTAAGCCCATGCGCTAATAACATAATTCATATAAAAATAAAGATAACAATATCGGACTTCGGATACCCGCTTGAACACATCTCACATTCAACCGAATATACATCGTCCGGTGCGGGAAAGCATCGTGGTAAAGGATTTTAACCCCTCGAAATAGAAGACCTTTAATCGCACTTACTAAGCCCATGCGCTAATAACACAATGCATATAAGAGATAAAAGAAACAACAATATCGGACTTCGTATACCCGATTGAACACATCTCACATTCAACTGAATATACATCATCCGGCGCGGTGAAGCATCGTGGTAAAGGATTTTAACCTCTCGGATAGAGGACCTTTAATCGCACTTACTAAGCCCATGCGCTGACCTCATCATTATTCAAAACATGCATAAAATAAATAACGATAATAAACAAATCAAGATAACATGAAATAAAGTATGTGCCGTATACTTAAGTGGTACGTGGAGTTGTATCCCGAGTACAGATCATACTACCGTCCATTCGGAATCGGCTATGAAATTTATGTCCGGGTTTCCATCTTATTTACCACAAGAGGTGACACATTCATTCATTCAAGGGCCACAACACACATCATTCCACAATACATGCATTTTCCATTTATTCAAGGGCCACAACACACATATCAATTAACGACTCTCATGCGAATAAAACATAATAAATAATTGAAATGCGAATAAAAAATAGATGTGAAAAGTGCCCTCAGGTCTAACCTTTTATGTCGACTTTCGGACTCGCGTTTCACGGCCGTCAGAAGGGCTATCACTCCACAACTCATCCGGTTCACTTGATTAACGTCTTAGCTCGCTGTTTTGCTGTTTTGGTCACTTTTTTCACTCCGTTTTACTGCTATTTTCTCTGTATTTTTCTGGTCACTGTGTTTGGTAATTTAGGCTACTGTTTTGGGTGTTTTAGGGGGGGCTGTTTAGTGAGATGTTTAAGGGTGATTTTTGACAGTTTCGGCAGCGTGCAGAGAGGTGTTGGCGTGACTCGATAGGGGTTGCTGAAGGTGCGTGAAGTGGACTTGGGCTGTTTGTGTGTGTGAGAGGATAAGTGGCTTACGTGTGTGTAATTTGTGAGTGTATGGAGAAGACGCTGCAGTGTGTTTGTGGCGTGATCTGAAGCCGAAAACGTGAGGGGATGGGCTATGGTCTACATAAAGGCATGGAGCTTATGCGTAGGGGTATTGGTTTGTTTAGGGTGGAACGTGGCTGTCAGTTTGAGTACGGTTTGGAGGCTTCTCCGTGTGTGGCGTGGGCTGGTCAATGTGTGGTGTTGGCTGTGAAGGTTGAGCGTTGTAGGCATTGCATTTTCGCATGTGAAACCCGATGATGAGTCTCAGTTGGAGGCACTACCTTTTTAGATAAGGATATTGCGGGAAACAGAGGTCAAAAGGGGAAATTCAGAATAAGTACGTCATCAAATTCATTTTGCAAGTTCACTGTCTTCGTTAGTGCTGCGTTCGTTACTTCGTTCGAACGTCAAGCAGATTGCGGGTGTTCGTGTAGCGTTCGAATGGGCGTTCGAACGACGTCGGTATTTCTGGTTTTGCTGCTAGCCTCACACCCCAGCCCAATTAGCCCCCCCAAAGCCCAGCCATAAACACATCCCAATTAATAAAACACATTTAAAACACATGGGAAATTAAATTAAATATTAATTAGATAATGTAATTAAATAAAATAATTAATTAAGTCATAGACCAAATTAAATAAAACATAATATAATCATACCTAATTAAGACAATCAAATATATTAACTTCCTAACTAAACAAAATCACATACTAAATTAAAAAGATGTCATGCCTAATTAAAATCAAATTATAACAAATTAAATATTTTGTATTCCTAATCTAGCCAAGATTTGCCCCCCCTCAATCTAATCATTTCCTTGTTGAATACCAAATCAAATCCTCCTTTTAATGCCAAAATCCCTTCCTTGTGAGACAAGGTGAAGCCCTAGCCCTTCTCTATATAAACAACCCCTAACCAAGACATGCACTCCCCTAGCTCATACACAAGATTTACACAGAAAATCACAACACCAAGAGCCCTAGCCACTCACGGCAATAGCAAGAAGAAAAACACAAATAATTCTCTTCATCTCCCCCACTCCACAACCGAAAACAACAGCCCCTAACCTCCACACATCACCGAAAATACACCCCAAACAGCAGCCCCTTTCCACCGAAAACAGCAGCCCCTACACCTCCTAAAACACGCCTGAACAGTAGCCCAAATCACCCCCAAAACAGCAGCCAAATCCTCTTAAATCAGTCCTTAAAATCCTCAAAACAGTAACATAAAAAACTGCATTTATAATCCTTAAAATAATCACACAAGACTACACTAAAAACCCACAAAAAAAAAACACTCGGAATAGTCCGTTGAAACGTCAAAACAGTGACCTGAACAGTGAGCAGAAAATACAGAGGAACCATCAGCAAAACAGAGGCCGAACAGCAGCAGAACGGAGGCCGAACAGCAAGCAAAACAGCAAAACAGTGAGCTAGGACGCTAAACCAGTGAACCGGAGAAGTTGAAGAGCTTTACCCTTCCGACGTCCATGAAACGCAAGCCTGAAAGTTGGCAAAAAAGGTTAGACCTGAGGGTATTTTCCACATTCGTTTTCTGTTTTATTTTCATTATTTATTGAGTATTGTTCGCATGATTGTTATGCTAAAGTGCATGTTGTGGCCCTTGAGTAGATAAATATGCTTGTATCATGAAATATTGTATGTTGTGGACTTGGAATAAAATAAAAGATGTGTCAACTCTCGCGGTATATCGGATGGAAACCCGGACATAAATTTTATAGCCGACTCCGAATGGATGGTAGTATGATCTGTACTCGGGATACAATTACACGTACCGCTTGAGTAAACGGCGCCCTCTTTTGTTTTATGTTGCTTCGGTTTATTTATTTTATGTTATTTGAATCCTGTATGTTACTTTTGTATGCATGATACAATCGAGCGCATGGGCTTAGTAAGTGCGATGAAAGGTCCTCTATTCAGAGGGGTTGAAATCCTTTACCACGATGCTTTGCCACGCCGGTTAATGTGTGTTCGGTTGAATGCAAGATACATTCAATCGGGCATACTAAGTTTGATATTATTGTTTCTTTATTCTTTGTATGCATGATTCAATCGAGCGCATGGGCTTAGTAAGTCGGATTAAAGGTCCTCTATTTGGAGGGGTTAAAATCTTTTACCACGATGCTTCGCCGCACCGGTTGATGTGTGTTCGGTTGAATGCAAGATACGTTCAATCGGGTACACTAAGTTGATTTTATTGTTTCTTTATTCTTTGTATACATGATATGATCGAGTGCATGGGCTTAGTAAATCAGATTAAAGGTCCCCTATTTGGAGGGGTTAAAATCCTTTACCACGATGATTTGCCGCGCCGGTTGGTGTATATTCGATTGGATGTGAGATGAGTTCAATCGGATACGTGAGGTCCCACATTGTGGATTTGTTTGTCTATGAATGTGTTGCATGCATCAGGTCTGGTTCCGTTCGAACGCGTTCTCGAATGCCACACGACCGCGAACCTTCTGTTTCCCGTTCGAACGCGTTTTACAAACGCTACTCGAACGCGCATGCATTTTGTTTCATCAGGTCTGGATCCGTTCGAACGCGTTCTCGAACGCTATACAAATGCGAACCTTTTATTTACCGTTCGAACGCGTTCTCAAAGCTACGCGAACGCGCACGCATCTTCTTAGTGTTTCATGCATCAGGTCTGGCTCCGTTCGAACGCGTTCTCGAACGCTATACGAACACGAACCTTCTGTTTACCGTTCGAACGCGTTCTCGAACGCTACACGAACGCGCACCCACTGAACTGAGTTATTTTCATTAGATTTCGTATATAATTGTCCCTAGTAGCTATTCCTTCGTATGATAAACCTGATTGCTTCCATGCATTATGCAAGATTGTGTAAGTGTCGTTCATCTGTATTCCCCACATGTATGAGTATAATGTGTTTATTAACTTGTATGCTTGCCGTATGTTAATCTTTATGTATGCAAATTGAGACATAGATTACATGCTAATAGGCTGTATGCAAATTCGGATATGTGTTACATGTAAATTTATATGAACTTGTTGATGTATATGCATGTGAATTTAGAAGCATGATACTCTTGGAAATAAGTGTTACTTAAACTTGATTAATTATTACATAAATCCGTTCATTACAAGTGACATAAGTAAGGGACCATTCCGAACCCAACGGTTTGAGGTCTTCCCTTGCGAGGGTGAGTGCGGCCTTAAATCTCATTTTCCTGGTTCACACCAGGTGGCGACTCCATTATTCTCCGGTTTAGTCCCCGTGGCTACTCCATACTCCGACCGGGCCGCGAGCCCGGGACAGCATGCGTCGTCCAGTTTCTGTGTCCCACAGTCCGGTGACTCCACTGGGATAGAGAATCGGCCCTGAAATATTGTCTTGTAATGTTTGGATTTATGTTCTAATTGACCGTGTCTATAGTGGATAAAATGAGCATTTAATCAAGGGCATCTTGAGGCTAGGTAATGGTTTGGTGTCTTTCTTCATTCACTACCTTCCTAGAAGGAAAAGCTGTGAAGGCACCTATATGGCCATCTACCCTTAGCCTATTGTGATGGACTAATTTGGAGGACTCGTTGTTTATTCCTGTCACCAAGCGATAAGAGCCTAAGAGGCTAGGGTACTTAAGAGAGCCTCGCTCCACCCTCCCTCTGGGGAATCTACAACGGGAAATCCATTTGATAGACAGTCACACACCATAGCTCATTGGCACGTAACTTAGTGTATAAAAAAGGTGCGCTCACTTGGTCGCTCGAACCCTTGATTGGGGAGACCTAGTTGTGGGCCATCCTTCGCCAGTGAGAGCCTTTGTCTACACTCTTGCGAACCCACCCTAGACCGGTTTGTATGGTTAAAGTAACAATTATTTCCTTGAATATGTGCTTGTGGACCATCCTTATTTTGATTTGTAGTTGGACTATTATCAGAAATGCGGACTTGCTGGGCCATTTCAACAGCAGTGGGGGCGAGTTCGTACCTTATGACTACTAGGCCCAAAGCTTCTGAAATGTTGATGGGCCATTACGTAGAAATTATTACTTTATGTTTGCATTATCTTATGCTTGTGTTTGGGAACATCGTCGTTTGGATCCATTTGGACCATTTGTCATGGGATATTGGCTTGTTGGGCCATTTAAAGGACAAGAACGTATTTTATGACGGTTGGGCCAAAAGCTTCTAAGTGTTGATGGGCCACTTTACGCTTGTGTTCGGAACATTACCATTTGGATTTCAGTTGGGCTTCTTGCCATGAGATGTGAACTTATTGGGCCATTTAAACTGGGACGAGTTCACTCCTATGACAGTTAGCCCGAAAGTTTCTAAAATGA
>SKCR01002514.1:0-27499 GCA_019454045.1 Zanthoxylum bungeanum
CGTAGTTTGAGAGATCTTTGCACGCCATGAATCGCCAGGGCCCCACGGTGGGCGCCAAACTGTAGACCCTGATTTTCGCTCCAGGTCTACAATTGAGTTTTTGTATAGAGGCACTGGCGATCCTGCAAAACAAAGATGTAGGGTGAGCGTTGAGGGTCTACCCACCGGTGTGGTGGATGCCGTAGGCACTCCGACGCCCAAGTTAGTGAGGGAAAATGAGGTGTAAAAGTCGTAGAGGGGGAAATAAGGTTAGATGTTACCTTGGTCCTTGTCAACTGCCGTGAGGGCGGTAGATGAGAGGTTTAGAGAGCTAAGGAGAGAGTAGTGTTTGGGCTATGAATATGAGAGCTTGAAGTTCCCTCCCCCCTCATCTTAGAGCCTTGTTCCTTATATATTCATGCTATAGTAACGTGTGCCTTTATTGCCTTTTGATTAATCGTCCGTTGGATCATGGTAACAGCCAACTTTATGAGGAGCTATTACTGCGTTGTAGGCTGGAACGGATGAGTTGTGATTGACATTTACGAGCCTGGGCGTTATGTGAAGGAGAGTAGGGTGAGCCCCGATTATGCTTTGAGCACGTGACGTCTCACTGGGCTTAGGCTTATGAATTTCTAGGCCTCTATACACTTTAAACATTGGGGCTTCCTTTTGATGTAGAAGTTTGGGCCTGGAGTAAAAAGACGACATTGCCCATGTACCAAATTTGGCCCATACACATATAATATCAAAAGCATAAACTAGATCATGGATTTTTAATCTAAAAATGCCTCTCCCACTAAATCATGCAATACTGTAATCCCCAAACAGAATACAAAGATTTAATAATTAAATTAAATACAAATAGTGAAAAGTGGATCCCGTGAATATATTTCAGCTCACAGCAGAGGCACGGTCTCGCCTACGTATATTCATCAGGTAGACAACTCTTTTGTCAATCATTCACTAATGACTCCTGGGTTTCCGGTCCTGGTCGTTTCTCGTTGTCGCTGCGAAGGCAGGCCCACAAGGAGACGTACCAAGGTTAAACTCGTCAATGATAAACTCAAGTTACTTAAGTAATCCTGACAGCTAGGGCACGTTCAGAATTCCGCTTTCGCTTGAATTTATCTAGTATCTAATATACATCCGGTATAAATAAATCTCTATCGGCTACACCCTCACAGCAGATGCACGGTCTCGGATGTAGTCACGGAGAAATATTCATAAAACGTATTGACAAGACGGACCACATAACATGCATCAAATACATAATTATATTAAAACCTTTTTAATTAGGGATTTTCCGCTAAGTGTCATACACCCTGAATCTAATCAAATTAGATTATAACAAGCATGTATAAAGTCAAGAAAACATGATTAAATATTGATTTAATTAAGGCTAATCATTTTAGGGGGCCTATAATCAGACTCCCTCTGATACCATTTTGTAGGAGTTTTAGGGGCTAAATCCAGTAACGCAGCGGAAACGGTGGAAAATCAAATTTTCCGATTTCAAAATTTTTTCTCGAATTCATTAAATAAACATATTTATTTAATTACCCAATAATCAAATTATGAAATAAAATTCAATAAATCATATTCATGTGAATTTATCGAATTGCCCTTACACTTGGTATCTTGTTCATTTTAGTCCGAAATTGTTCAAATCAATTTTGGATGATTCTAAATCATTTCTAAGATGAAATTAACATGTCCTAAATGTCAAAACACCAAAGGCAACATAAATCCCCAATTTCTTCCATTTGGCCGAGAGCCTCACAAGGGTTCATTATTGTGCATTTTGCACTTCCATGCTTCAAGACACATCCAAATGAAATCCAATCAACATGAAACTTTATATGCATCATATAAACATCCTTATACACAACATAAATGAAAAGCCTCAAATTTGGATAAGGTCTTAAACCCTAATTTTTCAATTTCTTCAAATTGGACAAATTAGACCAAATTGGTTAAATCAATTACTTTAATCATCATTCTTCCATCCAATTAAAGTCTCAACACAATGAAATAACTATATATCAAATCTAGGTCATTTAAGAGTGGGTCAACAACTCTAGATTAGCAACAAAGTTTCCAAAACCATAAAAGAACACTTATAACTACACTAGTCACAAGCTTCCATCATCATACATGCTCAACAATTTCACCAAACTTCCATTCATAAAAAACACAAAGAATAAAGAAAAGAATAACATGAAAATATCACAAGATGTAGCCTAGATCTTAAGGAACATTTTCACTTCTAATAGTAGGTTGAAGAAACTTACTAAATCTTAAGCTTTCTTTGTTTTTCTTCTTCTTCCTCACAAGCTTCTTTTGTTTCTTTTTAATGGAGTTTGTAAAGTGTATTAGTTTAATTTACCCAATGAAATGAAAACAATTTATACTTGCCAAGAAATGGCCTTGGCCAAAAATGGTAAAGGCAAATACAACAAAATTAATTTCAATTTCATTTGGTTTTTAATTTGATCAACTTGTTAAAATATCTAATAAACACTTTATAGATATTTTAATTAAGTCAACAAAGGCAACTTAGCCATTTAATCAAATATCTAAATCTTAAGATATTTATATTTTAATTAATTTAATCATTTAACAATTAAATAAATAATTAATTAATTAAATACAAATATATTAAATATATGTATTATATTTACATTAAATATTAAATACATATATAAATTTATGATATTAGTCAAATATCTCAATTTGACTATTAATTAATGTGTATTTAAATTAATCAAGTATTAAATGTAAATACACAATAATTAAGGAAATGACTATTGGGTCCCGAAGCATGTATTTTTTACGTTTAACCTTTAAACGACTTTATAAATAATCAACATTATTTATAAGTGTTGCTCTAGTGCTCTACGAGTATATTTCATTATTGAGACTCTCTAGATTCAGGCATATCCGTCACGAAATCCAATTTCGTGTCCATAATTTATCCACCCGTAAATTATGACGATCACGGATAAACTCGCTGAATCATACAGGTCGAGGTCATGGCAAATGTATAATTCCTCCGTCACAAGTATCCGGATATATCCCAGAGATATAAATGTAAATATTAAATCTCTATGGGGATTATCCAGTCGACTATTTTATTAGCAATCTCAAAAAGAATATTTAGAACTAGTTTCTAAATTGTACCACGGGCCCATGGTTTTATCTGATTGCTAATCATGTGGACTACCTATGCTCTGATACACAGAACTGACGGATCCTATCTTGACACACATAGGACACCCTGAGGATCTATCTACACCCAACGAACATGCAGAGGTCTGATCTAAATAGATCGGTGACGTGACTGCCATCTAAGTGCAGAAGATGTCTCATGTGCCCACAATGGCATCTCAAGTCTAAGAATCACAAGTGCTACTCAACCCGAGAAGATTCTTATTGACGTTGGTGTACCATCCATTAAGAATCTTCGGTGAGTCGTTCAGTGTTTATCCGCTATAAACACCCACACGTCTATACCAGTCTCCAAGACTGATGGTTCATTGAGAAACCATTGGAATCATATATTCCAGTATACAACAGGTACCGGTCTCAATGGGTTTACTATACTAACCAAGTAGTGTAAACCTTGACCAGAAACTGTCTGAGAATGACAACGTCATGATACTACTCAATGTCAGTTGCGACGCTTTTGCAACAGTACCATGACTAATCATTCTAAGGTCATTACGTCTTTACCATTTTAAAAGATACATTATATTATAGAAACTGCATATATTATTCATAATAATAATGTTTTACAGAAGTATTCATAAAGAAATACAACCGGGAATTGGCGCTCTGAGCACCAACCCCAACAATGACATGATCCAGGCCGAAAACAAAGCAAAAGACCTATTACAAGTACCAGAAATGCCAATTACGAGGCAGATGACCAAAAGAATCAGAGAAGCAATGGCGGGATTAGTTCAGAGTGTTATGGCCGATTGCAACAAACAAATAGAGACGCATGTGGGCTTCAATAGAGAGGGCCCAAAGCCACTTCACTTGGCCCAAATCAGTTCTGAATGAAGCTTCACAGGCCTTTGAAGACTTGAAGACTTTGGTATTTTTGTAATTAGCCTTTAAGGGCATTGTTGTCTTTATTCCTTTAGGGTTTATCTTTGTAACACTATTTAAGCTTTCTTTCTTTTTCATTTTAAAGACAATCAACGAAATTTGTAAACACAAAAGCTTAAAGCTTTGGCTATGGCTATGGCTGAATTCTTGTATGGGAGGGATTCCCCTTTTTCAAGTTAAAATCGACTTATCTAAGTTTAGCAAGCTTAGTGGCGTCTTCATTGCTAGCAAAACACTAAAAAGAATCATTTTAAAGGTTCTCAAGGGCAAGTTCTTTGTGGGTATTCTTTGTCGACTTGAAAGGATTTTGTTCCTACAAAATCAAATTCGCGGTTCTTGAGGTTCTGTCCGTTGCTTGGGGTTTGCTTGGATTTCGAATCCAAGTGTGTTTCTTGTCACTGGGCCCGACCCGGCTCATTTCCACCCTTAACATGTGTGATTACACCTAATACTATATTAGAGTATGTATCATGTCAATGTACACCATGCATCTAAAGACCAAGCTAATTGTAGACTAGCGTCTGTCAAAAGTTGACACATACACATCTATGACCATATATAAGATAAAAAATATGTACATAACTGTTGGAGTTTATGCTTAGAGTGCCAATCCGAATAATGTATTGTACATTATATTTTAGTATTTTTTAATAAATAACTACATTTTCATTTCAACCTTATTAATGATAATTATTATGTCATAATGCATAAAGTTTGATATATAAATATCATGAGAATGATATCGATCTTAGAATAGTCATGTAGTAATATTGGACATTGGGTGGTATGACATTGAGATATTATTACTATTATAAACTATTTTTAAAGTAAATATTTCTAGTAATTGATTTTGGAATACGGTCGAATTCTTATAATCCATAAAATTAGCACATGTTGTATATTGGAATTGGAGTACCAATGAGCTAACCCAATGGACATGAGGAAGGGAAGCTCGTATAGACATGTGTGTATTTGTTCGAGTAAATACTAAATGACTCACATGTGACACATAATAGTTGGAAGTACATACCACCGTCAATAGGAATCTCATCGAGTCGAGTAACATATGTGATCTTTTGACTATATGATAATATTGATTTTGTGTGTGATCCTTCACACTTTGATGCCATGTATGTCAGAAAACTTTCATGGTCTGACCGTTATATGTTCGTTAGGTGTGGACTGATGCACTCGTCAATCAAGTGTGTATCAAGATAAGATCATTCGACCCGTATGTATACCATAATGGGTTAAGGTATCCATGTGAATAAGTCACGATTCTTAAGACTTTGTCCAAAGCCGATCAACTAGGTTGATCGCATATATCAAAAATAGTTTTCTAATTAGTTGTAAAGAATAGTGGACATGTTGACAATGAGATGTATGTCTTGGAAACTTGACGGTGTAATTTATGTTTCCTAAGAACAACTCAGATAGCCTACGTGTTCGGGTTGGTGCTCAGAGCGCCAATTTTTGTATGTATTTCCCTGTAAATACTTATGTAATATTTTATTATGAATAAAATAAACAGTTTCTATAATATAATGTATCTCTTTATATATGGTAAGACGTAATTGACCTTAGAATGATTAGTTATGATATTGTTGCAAAAACGTCGCAACTGACATTGATTTGTATCATGACGTCATTCTTAGACAATTCCTTATCAAAGTTTACATTACTTGGTCAGTAAAGTAAACCCCGTTGAGACTGGTAAATGTCGTATACTGGAATCTTGGATTCCAATGGTTTCTCAATGAACCATGAGTCTTGGAGACTCGCATAGACGTGTAGGTATTTATAGCGGATAAACAATGAACAACTCACCGAAGATTCTTAATGAATGGTACTCCAACGTCAATAAGAATCTTCTCGGGTTGAGTAGTATAATGATTCTTTGACTTGAGATATCACTGTGGATATATGAGTTATCCTTCATACTTTGATGGCAGTCACGTCACCGATCTATTAAGATCAGACTTCCGCCTGTTCGTTGAGTGTGGACTGATGCTCAGGATATCCTCTGTGTGTCAAGAAAGGATCTGTCAGTTCTGTGTACAGAGCATATGTATTCAATATGGAATTAGTAATATGTTAAATCCATGAGCCCATAGTACACTGTAGAAGTTAGTTCTAAGTGTTATTAAGAGATTGCTAATAGAAACGTCGACATGATTATATCTATAGAGATTTGACGTTTATTTTATATCTCTAGAATAATCCGGATACCTGTGATGGAGGTATTGTACGTATGCAATGACCTCGACTTGTATGGTTCATAGAGTTTATTTGTTTCATCATAATTTATAGGTGGGTAGATTATGGATACGAAATTGGATTTCGTGACAGATATGTCTGAACCTATAGAGTCTCACTAATGAAATATACTCGTAGAGTACTAAGGCAATTTTTATGAATAATATTTATTATTTATAAATCGTTTAATGGTTAAACGAAAGATACATGTAAAGGGACTTAATGGTTATTTCCTAATTAATGTATATTTGTATTTAATGAATGATTTTTATTAAATACACATTAATTAAATGTCAAATTGTGATATTTGACATATATCATTAATATATATGTATTTGAATATTTAAAGTAAATGTAATACATATATTTAAAATATTTGTATTTAAATAATTATTTAATTGTTAAATAATTAAAGTAATTAAAAATATAAATAACTTTAGTTATGATTAAATTAGGAAATGGCTTTATTTGATTGATTTGACTTGTTGTAATACATTAAATGTTGTAGTGATCAATTACAACAAGTAAACTAAGCTTATTAAATTGAAACAAAAATCAAAATATCTAGATATTTTTTGCTTCCAAAATTCGGCCAAGGCAAGTGGGAAGTATATATTATTTTGTTTCATTTTCCTTCATTAGGTTAAGCCACCATAATATATTAAAAAGAAAGTCTGAGAGAAAAAGTTGAAGAACAAAAGAGAAACCTTAAGCAAAACTTGGAATTTTGTAAGTTTTTCTAACTTTCTTCAACTAAGAAATTATTTCTATCATTCTTGGCTTCAACATGTGTTGCTAGAATGTTGTCTCTACTCTTTTAGTTTGTAATTAAATTGTTGGAAACTTATTTGAAAGATGTTTGCATGTATAATTAATAAAGAAAGCTTGAAATGAGTTCATTAGCTCTCTTTTGGTTATTTGATAATCATGTTGTCATTCTAGAGTTGTTAGGCCACTCATTGATGACCTAGAATTGTTCTTGTATTATTTCGAAGTGGTGAGACTTGTTTGGTGTTGTGAAGATTGAATTAAAGTGTTGAATTAATTTAATTTAGTGTAATTTATTCAATTGAAGAATTTATAAAATTAGGGTTCTTAACCCTTTCTAAATTTGAGGCTTTTAATATATGTGTTGAGTAATGATGTATATTAAATTTGGTGATGACTGGATTTCATCTTGACTTGTTTCGAACAAGATTGGACCAAATTACAAAAACTGGAAAATTAGGGACCTCTCGGTAATTTGAAAATTTTTGTGGTTTTGTGTTGCAATTTATATTTTGATGTATTTGACATGTATAGATTATTTTGGGATTGATTTGGAATCACTTAAATTATATTTGACAATTTGAGGACCCAATGAACAAAATGCAAACTATGATGGGTCATTCGATAATTATGAAGATATCTGATTTTTGGATAAAAAATTTAATTTTGAGTATTGAGTAATTAGAATAAATATTTTTATTTTAATTACCCGAGAAAAATTATTGAAATTGGAAAATTTTGATTTTTCGCGTTCCGCTTCGTTTACCCGGATTTGCTGCTGAAAAACCCAACACTACGATGGCGGGATTGTTAAACATATGTGATGACCTCGACTTGTATATTTCAGAAAGGTCATTCATGTTCTGCACAACTTCGGAGGTGTCCGAATTATGTACATATGAGTTAGGCTTATATGACGAACGTATCTGAACTTCAAAAGTCTCACAATATGAAGCGTACTCATTGAGCACTGGGATAGACAATAATGTTTGATATTATAATTATCAATCAAAGTAATTAAGTTTTATTGAATAACATTAATTATTTACTTGACCTATTGAGATTAATTGGATTAATCCAAAATCACATAAAGGTTTTGTTGTAATTTCATAAATATCTCTACCATCGGAGGATATTTTGATAATTACAAAATATGAAATAATAGGTGTATTTGGTTTGATTTAATTGGATTAAATCAAAGTGGTAGACAATAAAGTAATCAAGTGGTTAAACTTTGTCTAGAGTTAATTGGATTTAATCAAAGTGGTAGACAAAGTTGATTAGTTACACCTAATATGTATATTTGGACAATGAGAAGAAGTTCTCTACATTTTCTACAATGAGAAGAAGATTGGATCTTACAATCAAACTTGCTATGTAAGTTTGATATTCTCTTAAAACTATGTTTTTCATTAGTGATTTGTTATCATTAGTAAAACATATAGTGATTTTTTATGTATTGGATATATAATAACACAGCTTGAAATTGAAATTAGGTTAATGAATTGTGTATTGATGTTTTAGAAAGCATAAACACAATATACTTGTGATTGAGTCAAATATGATCATGCTGGATATGAAACATAAAATTAGAGTTTGGAACTCTAGATGAAAGCTTGGAGGCATGTCTACCATTTTAGAATCACTTGACCACCTTTAAGTGACCTATAATTATTCACGAGTCACTTCTTTGTAGGATTCTAATTTGGTTTATATTTTGATTCAAAGTAATGCATATATGTATTTAGAATACATGTATGTTTATTTTATAAAATGTGTTGACGTTTATTTTGATGTTAAAAATTAGATTTTGAGTGTTTGAAATTATTTTGGAAAAAATTGAAGTGTATTAGGTAATATACCCACAAGTATCAGCTCTTTGGAAATTTCCAGAGAGCTGATACCATTTGCAAACAAATATAAATAAAAAAATACTCCAGCGCACTGTCCACAAGTGAACAGTGCATGCGAGGACAGTGCACGTGTACACTACGCACGCACGTACTGAAACTAGATTTTACCGGATTTTGAATTTCCAGACTCCGATTCATCCCCGATTTTTTCCTATGAACTCATAATAGATTATAGTATTTTATTTTATTATTTTAAAATACACCAAAGTTCTATATCCACGAGTTAGATCCATTTCCATTGCGTGAGGTACCGATCTGACCCTAGTGGTTCCACATCTGCCCTAACAAAATAGTATTATACATTGTATTTTATTATTTATTAATAAAATAATTAAAATTTTATTTTAACCATATTAATGGTAATTATTATGTCATAATGCATATAAGTTCGACATATAAATATGTTGAGAATGTCATCGACCTTAGAATAGTCATGTAGCAATACTAGATACTAGGTGGTCCGACATTGGAACAATATTACTATTATAAATTATTCTTAAAGTAAATATTCCTAATTGTTGGTTTTGAAATACGGTTGAATTCGTATAACCTAGAAGACTAGCATATATTGTATATTGGAATTGAAGTTCCAATGGTCTAACCCAATGGACCATGAGCAAGAGAAACTCGTATATACATAATGTTCGGGTTGGTGCTCAGAGCGCCAATCCGCATCGTATTTTTGTCTGATTCATGAATACGATCAATTCCTTTTTCCATAATATTACTTATTTATGGTTGCACCTCTTGTTTTTATATATGTATTCGATCTGATTACGATTAGATTGAAACTAAATGTGGTTTAGTGATTATATTAGACAAAGGCCCGATAATAGATATTGCAGTACACAGTTACAAAGGTAGTTTGTAATTGACATTGAGAAGTGTCACAGCTAAATGTATATTATCAAATATTGTTCCTGGTCAAGATTTACTAACACGGGTCGGTTAGTCAAATCCATTGAGACCAGTACATGTCGTATATCGAGACTTGGTCCGATGGTTTATCCCAATGAACCATGAGTCTGGGGAGACTCGTATAGACGTGTAGGTATTTATAGTGGATAAACACTGAACGACTCACCGAAGATTCTTAATGGATGGTACACCAACGTCAATAAGAATCTTCTCAGGTTGAGTAGCATAGTGGTCCTTCGACTTGAGATACCACTGTGGATGTATGAGACATCATCCACACTTAGATGACAGTCACGTCACCGATCTATTTAGATCAGACCTCGTCTGTTCGTTGGGTGTGGACCGATCCTCAGGATATCCTGTGTGTATCAAGATAGGATCCGTCGGTTCTGTGTACAGAACATAGGTAGTCCATATGTGATTAGCAATCTGTTAAATATGTGGCCACAGTAAACTTCGGAAGTAAGTTTCGAGTGTTATTTAGAGATTGCTAATAGAAACATCGACGAGATAATACCTATAGAGATTTGACGTTTATATCTATATCTCTGGGATTATCCGGATACCTGTGACGGAGGGATTATATGTATGCAATAACCTCGACTTGTATGATTCAGCTAGTTTATCTGTGGTCGTCATAATTTACGGGTGAGTAAATTATGGACACGAAATTGGATTTTGTGACGGATATACCTGAATCTAGAGAGTCTCACTAATGAAATATACTCGTAGAGCACTAGGGCGACTTTTATAAATAATGGTGATTATTTATAAATCATTTAAACGTTAAACGAAAAATACATGCAAACGGGCCGAACTGTCATTTCCTAATTAATGTGTATTTGTATTTAATATATGATATTATTAAATACACATTAATAAATTGTCAAAAAGGTATTTGACATATATCATTTATATATGTATTTGAGATATTTAAAGTAAATATAATACATATATTGAGATATTTGTATTTAATTAATTAATTAAAATCTAAATATCTTACCAAATGATAAAGTTAGGAAATGATTATAAGTGTAAATGTTTGACTTTACATTAAAGGAAAATGTTGTCAAATTGGATTTGACTTCCTTGGATATTTATTTTAAATTGTTTAAAATTGAAATATCAATTTTCGTTTATTTTCTTTAATTTTCGGCCATGCCCTTAATTAAATAAAATTTTTATATTTTTAAGTTGCAATTGTTGACTTGGTTGAATAATTCATTAAAGTGTAATGATTTAGAAAACAAGTTGACAAGTTGTAAATTAAATGAAACAAAAACTAAACACTACAAGAAAACTGTGAAGTAAAGACGGAAAAATCCGTCGCTAATCCGTCGCAACATGATAGGTAGCGATAGAATAGAGACGGAATTTTTCCGTCTCTATTTTCTTGGTCGCAAGAGATATAGCGACGGAAATGTTAATTCAGTTGCTACATTTAGAGACGGAATTTCCGTCTCTAATTAGGTCACTAATTAGAAACGTAATAAGATACAGATTTTTCCGTTTCTATTCAGAAACGGAAAGTCCGTCTCTAATTGGAGACATAATCCTTTTCTATTTGCGAAATTTCTTTTTAAAAAAAAAAAAATTTGTTATTGTTTAATTTTTTTAAGAAATTAATTTATTTTAAACAATATCAACAATATCATTAATTCTATCCGCATTTCAGGCTTAAAACACAATTTAGAGACGAACTGTTCTTTGAGATTAAGAATCAATCAGTACATTGATCAGTTAAAGAAGAACTGGGAAATATACAAATGTAAGAAAGTAATCAAACAACAACAACAGCCTCGTAGATTACAAATACAAAAGGAAAAGAAATCTATACTGAAACAACTATTCATCTACATACACATTATTACGGACATGGATATATTCTGCGCAAGCATAACGTCTTCAAAAGCTTCAAACTTGAATCTACTGATGTTAGATAAAAGAATCCGAAGAGAAATTTCACAAGGATGGATCATCAGTCGCAATACTCAGCTGAAATGCAGTGTTATTGTAATCTCAGCTTTGACTTTTCTTCCCTGTTGAGGTACAGAAGGTTCACAAATTGCTTATCAGATCAGACCACAACCTGAATTGTAATCTAAACTTTCAGGCAATATAAACTTCATAGAAAAACTATCACACGGGTTTAGCAGTGGTTGCAGATCTAATGAAGTATTAGAATTTAATAAGCAAATGGAAAACGAACTTATGCTCAGGTAATGTTAAAGACAAATTTATGAAGCCAGCTAACCGGATTTAAAAAAAAAAACGTCTGCTTCACCCTTACCAATTCAGTGTCTAAACTAAGCAAAACTACTCATGAAATAAGAATGAATAAATGAAACCGTGCAAGTCAAACATAAGGATGAATTCAACCACACAAATCAGAACATCAGAGTTTCCAAAACCTAATACTATTTACATGAATATAACCAATCAAGGCAACACATTTCCTAAACCCTAACTACCAAAATGCATAATAATTTAGAAATCCTAGTCTCCTCCACTTCTATATGGCCAACTCCTCACATTCCTCTTCCAGTTGCACTACCAAAGAATTACTCGATTTTGAAATCCTAGTCTCGAGGTACCTATTTAACATGCCACTTACACGCATAAACTTTACATGTGGATAAAACTCAGTCGCAGCTTCTTCCAGTATTTTTTCAAGATGTTTGGTGAGGTTACCCCTGATCATTTGAACAAATAGTTACACAGACTGTGTTTGATATATATAAAAGAATAAAGAGAGAAAGAGAGAGGCTTGTTCAATTCCAAATCACCTAATGGTAAGCGCCACTACAATAGGATAGCCTTGATGAAGGATTTGGACAAATTCACGCTCTGATGTGAAATGAATAACACGAGATGGCCCAAGATCTTTTGGATATCCAGTGTAATACCTGGAATTTTTGAATATGACATGTAAATTCATAATGAACAATGAAGTATTTTAGAAGATGAATGCTAATGTAGCACAAAGTTGAAAACAACCTTGTAAACAAATTTAAACTTATAATTTCATATTGAATATGACTCATCATTCTATGAAAAATTATTTGATCCTCCATCAAATCCAGCACTGAACCAAACCAACGTTTCAATTATCCTGCAAGTTGGCAATCTCAAGAGTAAAGATAAATCCATTCAAAATGCCATGTTCATATCAACTAACTATATCCACAAATTTCTCATTTCCAATTCACGAAAGTACTAATCAATACTTGGAATTCGAATCAAATTCAGCGAGCTTCTTATGGTAATTCCGATAAACTAATTGGAGCATTTCATCAAACAAGTAGCATACAACAAGTGGACAAATTTCAGGGACTTATGCACACAAACAAAGGCCTAAAAGTTGCTTCTATACAAGTTTCTACAGAACAAATTTCTCTATAAAGTAGAACAAGCAAACATATGGACCAAATGTTGAAAGGAATTAAGAAGAACCTGTTATAGAAACTAGCTGATGCATCAAGTAACCAACAAAGCATCACTCATTAGTACGACGCTGAACCTAAGCCTGAACTCACCAAAAATGGTCCACCACCGATGACGACGCTGCTGCTTGTAGTGGGAGTCGCGCCGCCACAAACAGAGCAATGATTCACCGGCTTAAAGAAAATGAAAACCCAGAAAGTGAAAAAAATATATATATATTTCAGAGGACAAAACTTTATTGAAGGAGAAAAGAGAGAAAGATAGAGACTTACGAATCTGGCACGGTAAGTGGTGCCATCAGCCTCGACGACCCAGCCAGCTTCTTTGGCAAGCTCACGAAGGACTTCATTAATGTCAGCTCGACCGAGACCGAGACCGAGAGTTAATTAGGCACAGTTAGATTAGGGAAAACGAATTGAAAGGGAGTGAGAGTTAGAAGAGAATTAGGGATTTGAGAGAGAATGGGGAAAAAGAAAGGGAATTTTTTTTAATTTAAGTATATTTAGCGACGAAATTATGAATCCGTCGCTATTTAGAGATGGATTAGTAATTCCGTCGCTATTTAGAGACGGATTTCTATTCCGCCGTTATTTTTAGAGACGGATTTCTAATTCTGTCTCTATACTTAGAGACGGAATTAGAATTCCGTCTTTATATATATATAGAGACAGAATTAGAATTCCGTCTTTATATATATAGACGAAATTATAAATCCGTCTCTAAGTATAGAGACGGATTTCAAATCCGTCTCTAAAAATAGAGACGGATTTCAAATCCGTCTCTAAAAATAGAGACGGAATTACTAATTTGTCTCTAAATAGAGATAGATTAATAATTTCGTCGCTATATTAGAGACGGATTATTACTTCCGTCGTTATACTAAGAGACAGAATAAAATTCCGTCTCTAATTCCGTCTCTATTATAATTATCAATCAAAGTAATTAAGTTTTATTGAATAACATTAATTATTTACTTGACCTATTAAGATTAATTGGATTAATACAAAATCACATAAAGGTTTTGTTGTAATTTCATAAATATCTCTACCATTGGAGGATATTTTGATAATTACAAAATATGAAATAATAGGTGTATTTGGTTTGATTTAATTGGATTAAATCAAAGTGGTAGACAATAAACTAATCAAGTGGTTAAACTTTGTCTGGAGTTAATTGGATTTAATCAAAGTGGTAGACAAAGTTGATTAGTTACACCTAATATGTATATTTGGACAAATTAGATTAAGCCCACATAAAAGTTGAATAGAACTTTTATTGATTAAAAATTACATAAGCTTGACTATAAAAGGCAAACTTGATGAAGTTTTTGATTAAGCAAACATAAGGCAAAATATAATAAATATTAACCTAAAGAAAGTATATGTGAGAGAAACTTTGAAAGTTCTCTACATTTTCTACAATGAGAAGAAGATTGGATCTTACAATCAAACTTGCTATGTAAGTTTGATATTCTCTAAAACTATGTTTTTCATTAGTGATTTGTTATCATTAGTAAAACATATAGTGATTTTTTATGTATTGGATATATAATAACACAGCTTGAAATTGAAATTAGGTTAATGAATTGTGTATTGATGTTTTAGAAAGTATAAACACAATATACTTGTGATTGAGTCAAATATGATCATGTTGGATATGAAACATAAAATTAGAGTTTGGAACTCTAGATGAAAGCTTGGAGGCATGTCTACCATTTTAGAATCACTTGACCACCTTTAAGTGACCTATAATTATTCACGAGTCACTTCTTTGTAGGATTCTTATTTGGTTTATATTTTGATTCAAAGTAATGCATATATGTATTTAGAATACATGTATTATTCACGAGTCACTTCTTTGTAGGATTCTTATTTGGTTTATATTTTGATTCAAAGTAATGCATATATGTATTTAGAATACATGTATGTTTATTTTATAAAATGTGTTGATGTTGATTTTGATGTTAAAAATTAGATTTTGGGTGTTTGAAATTATTTTGGAAAAAATTGAAGTGTCTTACGTAATATACCGACAAGTATCAGCTCTTTGGAAATTTCCAGAGAGCTGATACCATTTGCAAACAAATATAAACAAAAAAAATACTCCAGCGCACTGTCCACAAGTGAACAGTGCATGCGCGGACAGTGCACGTGTACACTGCGCACGCACGTACTGAAACTAGTTTTTACCGAATTTTGAATTTTCAGACTCCGATTCATCCCCGATTTTTTCCTATATACTCATAATAGATTATAGTATTTTATTTTATTATTTTAAAATACACCAAAATCTATATCCACGAGTTAGGTCCATTTCCATTGCGTGAGGTACCGATCTGACCCTAGTGGTTCCACATCTGCCATAACAAAATAGTATTATACATTGTATTTTATTATTTATTATAAAATAATTAAAATTTTATTTTAACCATATTAATTGTAATTATTATGTCATAATGCATATAAGTTCAACATATAAATATGTGGAGAATGACATCGACCTTAGAATAGTCATGTAGCAATACTAGATACTAGATGGTCCGACATCGGGACAATATTATTATTATAAATTATTCTTAAAGTAAATATTCCTAATTGTTGGTTTTGAAATACTGTCGAATTCCTATAACCTAGAAGACTAGCATATATTGTATATTGGAATTGAAGTTCCAATGGTCTAACCCAATGGATCATGAGCAAGGGAAACTCGTATATACATATTGTTGGGGTTGGTACTCATAGCGCCAATCCGCATCGTATTTATGTCTGATTCATGAATACGATCAATTCCTTTTTCCATTATATTACTTATTTATGGTTGCACCTCTTGTTTTTATATACGTATTCGATCTGATTACGATTAGATTGAAACTAAATGTGGTTTAGTGATTATATTAGACAAAGGCCCGATAATAGATATTGCAGTACACAGTTACAAGGTAGTTTGTAATTGACATTGGGAAGTGTCACTGCTAAATGTATATTATCAAATATTGTTCCTGGTCAAGATTTACTAACACGGGTCGGTTAGTCAAATCCGTTGAGACCAGTACATGTCGTATATCGGGACTTGGTCCGATGGTTTATCCCAATGAACCATGAGTCTGGGGAGACTCGTATAGACGTGTAGGTGTTTATACTGGATAAACACTGAACGACTCACCGAAGATTCTTAATGGATGATACACCAACGTCAATAAGAATCTTCTCGGGTTGAGTAGCATAGTGGTCCTTCGACTTGAGATACCACTGTGGATGTATGAGACATCCTCCACACGTAGATGGCAGTCACGTCACCGATCTATTTAGATCAGACCTTCGTCTGTTCGTTGGGTGTGGACTGATCCTCAGGATATCCTGTGTGTATCAAGATAGGATCCGTCGGTTCTGTGTACAGAACATAGGTAGTCCATATGTGATTAGCAATCTGTTAAATCTGTGGCCACAGTAAACTTCGTAAGTAAGTTCCGAGTGTTATTTAGTGATTGCTAATAGAAACATCGACGAGATAATACCTATAGAGATTTGACGTTTACATCTATATCTATGGGATTATCCGGATACCTGTGACAGAGGGATTATACGTATGCAATAACTTCGACTTGTATGATTCAGCTAGTTTATCCGTGGTCGTCATAATTTACAGGTGAGTAAATTATAGACACGAAATCAGATTTTGTGACGGATATACCTGAATCTAGAGAGTCTCACTAATGAAATATACTCGTAGAGCACTATGGCGACTTTTATAAATAATGGTGATTATTTATAAATCATTTAAACGTTAAACGAAAAATACATGCAAACGGGCCGAACCGTCATTTCCTAATTAATGTGTATTTGTATTTAATATATGATATTATTAAATACACATTAATAAAATGTCAAATAAAGGTATTTGACATATATCATTTATATATATGTATTTGAGATATTTAAAGTAAATATAATACATATATTTGAGATATTTGTATTTAATTAATATAATTAAAATATAAATATCTTACCAAATGATAAAGTTAGGAAATGATTATAAGTGTAAATGTTTGACTTTACATTGAAGGAAAATGTTGTCAAATTTGATTTGACTTCCTTGGATATTTATTTTAAATTGTTTAAAATTGAAATATCAATTTTCGTTTATTTTCTTTAATTTTCGGCCATGCCCTTAATTAAATATAATTTTTATATTTTTAAGTTGCAATTGTTGACTTGGTTGAATAATTCATTAAAGTGTAATGATTTAGAAAACAAGTTGACAAGTTGTAAATTAAATGAAACAAAAACTAAACACTACAAGTAAAAATGTGAAGTAAAGACGGAAAAATCCGTCGCTAATCCGTCGCAACATGATAGGTAGCGACAGAATAGAGACGGAATTTTTCCGTCTCTATTTTTGGTCGCAAACGATATAGCGACAGAAATGTTAATTCAGTCGCTACATTTAGAGACGGAATTTTATTCCGTCTCTAATTATCGACAGAAAATTCTGTTTCTATTTAGAGACGAAATTTTCGTCTCTAATTAGGTCACTAATTAGAAACCTAATAAGATACAGATTTTTCCGTTTCTATTCAGAAATGGAAAGTCCGTCTCTAATTGGAGATATAATCCTTTTCTATTTTCGAAATTTCTTTAAAAAAAAAAATTTGTTATTGTTTAATTTTTTAAGAAATTAATTTTATTTTAAACAATATCAACAATATCATTAATTCTATCCGCATTTCAGGCTTAAAACACAATTTAGAGACGAACTGTGCTTTGAGATTAAGAATCAATCAGTACATTGATAAGTTAAAGAAGAACTGGGAAATATACAAATGTAAGAAAGTAATCAAACAACAACAACAGCCTCGAAGATTACAAATACTAAAGGAAAAGAAATCTATACTGAAACAACTATTCATCTACATACACATTATTACGGACATGGATATATTCTGCGCAAGCATAACGTCTTCAAAAGCTTCAAACATGAATCTACTGATGTTAGATAAAGGAATCCGAAGAGAAATTTCACAAGGATGGATCATCAGTGGCAATACTCAGCTGAAATGCAGTGTTATTGTAATCTCAGTTTTGACTTTTCTTCCCTGTTGAGGTACAAAAGGTTCACAAATTGCTTATCAGATCAGACCACAACCTGAATTGTAATCTAAACTTTCAGGCAATATAAACTTCATAGAAAAACTATCAAAAGGGTTTAGCAGTGGTTGCAGATCTAATGAAGTATTAGAATTTAATAAGCAAATGGAAAACGAACTTATGCTCAGGTAATGTTAAAGACAAATTTATGAAGTCAGCTAACCAGATTTTAAAAAAAGAGTGGAGAGGTGTACTCTACTGATAGTGAGGTTGAGGATGAGATGCCATAGTTGGAGGATGCTAGCGACCACGAGGGAGCTGGATACCCGCTGGATAACTTATCATTAGTTGTCAAGCGTGCTTTGAGTGCACATGTTGTAGAGGATGTGAGTGTGCAGAAGAGGGAGAACATATTCCATACTAGGTGTCGTGTGAATGTCAATGGGTGTAGTATGATCATAGATGGGGGCAGATGTACTAATGTTGCTAGCACAGCTTTGATTGAGCGATTGGGGTTGAGTTGCTTGAGACACCTGAAGCCTTACAAGTTGCAGTGGTTAAATGATTGTGGGGAAATAAGTGTGACAAAGCAGGTATTGTTGAGCCTTACCATTGGGCCATACATAGATGATGTCCTATGTGATGTGATACCGATGCATGCTGGACATATTCTTTTGGGCAGACTGTGGCAGTTTGATAAGAAAGCTATTCATGATGGGTTCAAGAACAAATATTCCTTTCATCATAAGGGAAAACCCATTACATTATACCCATTTATACATGCACAAGTCCATGAAGATCATGTTAAGTTGCAACTTGAGCGTGACAAAGAGAGGGCGAAGGAAAACACTACATTAGGTGAGACTAGTGAGAGTGGTGTGTCTGGTGAGAAAAATAAGGTCAAGGCCGTGGGAGTTTCCAAAGGGAGTGTGAGTGCACGTGAGGGGGAAACAAAATGGAGAGTTAAAAAGAGTTTCTACAAGGGTGAGGGTGAAGCAAGGAAAACATACAAGGCTAGCAAGCTCATGTTATTGTTAGTCTATAATGAGCCTCATATTTATTTTACTAACACTGACCATTTGCTTCATGTGTCTATTTCATCTCTTTTGCAGGATTACAGTGACGTACTGACAGAGGACATACCTAGTGGGCTTCCACCCATTAGAGGTATTGAGCACCAGATAGACTTCATATCTGGAGCAGTCATTCCTAATAGACCGGCTTATAGAAGCAATCCCGAGGAGACAAAAGAGCTACAATGGCAAGTACAGGAGTTGATGGACAAGGGGTATATAAGGGAAAACATGAGTCCTTGTGTAGTACCAGTGCTTCTAGTCCTAAGAAAGATGGGACATGGCGAATATGTGTCAATTGTCGAGCAATCAATAATATAATGGTAAAGTATCGCCACCCTATTCCTAGGCTAGATGACATGTTAGATGAATTGCATGGTTCCAAGGTATTTAGTAAGATCTATTTAAAAAGTGGATACCATCAGATTCGCATGAGAGAAGAAGATGAGTGGAAAACCATATTTAAGACTAAATATGGACTATATGAGTGGTTAGTTATGCCATTTGGTCTTTCAAACACACCTAGCACATTTATGAGATTGATGAATCATGTTATGCGTGCATTTTTAGGTAAGTTTGTTGTGGTTTATTTTGATGACATCTTAGTTTACAGTAAAACATTAGATGATCATGTTATACATTTGAAGCATGTTCTTGATGTGTTAAGGCAGGAAAATCTGTATGCTAACTTTGATAAGTGCACTTTTGGTATGGATAGAATTGTTTTCCTTGGATTTGTTGAGAGTGCAGATATCATCGAGGTAGATTTGGAAAAGGTGAAGGGAATTCAGGATTGGCCAACACCAACAACAGTGACAGAAGTCCGAAGTTTCCATGGATTAGCAAGCTTCTTGTGGGGACACAGGATCTGGAGCGACGCATGCTGTCCCGGGCTCGCGGTCCGGTTGGGAGTACGGAGTAGTCCGCGGGGGACTAAACCGGAGAATAATGGAGTCGCCACCCGGTGTGAACTGGGAAAATGAGATTTAAGGCCGCACTCACCCTTCGCAAGGGAAGACCTCAAACCGTTGGGTTCGGAATGGTCCCTCACTTATGTCACTTGTAATGGAATGATTTATGTAATAATTTAATCAAGTTTAAGTAACACTTATTTCAAAGAGTATCATGCTTCTAAATTCACATGCATGAAATTAATCATCACAACATACAACATCACATGGCAATCTCATGAACATATTTCAATTATATGATATGGAAAACTAAGAACAACCTAATCATGCTTGAGTACTATCTCATGAATACATCGAATGGATAAATGCAGGAATACAAATAATATGATTGGCTACATAAAGCAATGGAGATCACCCAATAGGCAATTGTGCATGAAATATGATGAGACAGACTCAGTTCAGTGTGTGCGCGTTCGTGTAGCGTTCGTAAACGCGTTCGAACGGTAAATAGAAGGTTCACGTTCGTGTAACGTTTGTGATTTTTAATTTGGTATGTGATTTTTAGATTTTTTTTGATTTCACCATGTGTTAAATATGTGTTTTAAGTGGGCTTGGGCGTGTGGGCCAAGGCTTGGGCGAATTGGGCTTAATGTGAGGCTAGCAGCAAAACCAGAATTACCGACACCGTTCGAACGCCTCCTCGAACGCGGCACGAACGCCCGCAATCTATTTGGCGTTCGAACGTATACACGAATGCAGCACGAACGAAAACAGTGAACCTTGTTTATTCCGAATTTCCCCTTCCGATGTCCGTTTTCCGTGACCTCTGTGACTTAAAAGGTAGTTTCTCCAATTAAGACTCATCATAGGGACTTATATGCAAAAATGCAGTGCCTACAGTCGCCCCCACTTTGATGGGACTTGTGTAATGTGTAACAGTGACAATCCTATCAAAGTTATGCAATGCATTTTCACTTACCTGGCTCGCCAGCTGCCACTTGACTTACCATGTGTTGAGTTGAGTTGATTTGGTGGTGAGGTGCTGTGACCCCTGGTTCATTCCCGAACCGTGCTCCATTTTAGAGCGCCATTTTCGGCATCTTTTGTGTGTGTGCTCCATTTTAGAGCGCCAATTCTGGCATTTGCTGTGTGTGTTCCATTTTGGAGCACCATTTTCGGCATCTGTTGTGAGTGCTCCATTTTGGAGCGCCATTTTCGGCGTCTGTTGTGAATGCTCCATTTTGGAGTGCCATTTTCGGCGTATGCTATGTGTGCTCCATTTTGGGGCGCCATTTTCGGCATCTGTTGTGGTAGCGTTCCATTTCTGAACCGTGCTGTGCGAGAATGTGGCTCATTTTTGAACCATTATTTGATGAGATGGTCTTTGCCGCTACAAGCCTGCGAACACAAAACAAACATTGCATGTATGCATGTATATGTATCATATTCCAATGGGTTAGGCCTTCCTTGGTCCATTTCCGAACCGTGCTCCATTTTCAGAGTGCATTTTCAGCGAGATGAGATGATGGTCCATTTCGAACCGTGCTCCATTTTTAGAGTGCCATTTTCGGCGAGATGTGATAATGGTCCATTTTCGAACCGTTGCTCCATTTTTAGAGTGCCATTTTCGGCAAGTGATGAGATGATGGTCCATTTATGAACCGTTGCTGATGAGAGATGGTCCATTTCCGAACCGTTGCTGATGAGAGATAGTCCATTTCCGAACCGTTGCTGATAAGAGAGTGGTCCATTTCCGAACCATTACTGATGATGATGTGGGCCTCGCCCCCCATAGTACTATACCCGGCAGAACTAATACTGAACCAATGTGGGCCTCGCCCCCAGAATGCCATACCCGGCAGAACTGATACTGATTCTGATGTGGGCCTCGGCCCTGTGACTCATCCCCAAAACTGAAACTGATGTGGGCCTCAGCCCTAAACTGATGCTGATACTGATGTGGGCCTCGCACCAAGCTGATATTGATGTGGGCCTCGGCCCTAAACTGATATTGATGTGGGCCTCGCCCCAAGCTGATATTGATGTGGGCCTCAGCCCTAAACTGATGTTGATGTGGGCCTCAGCCCTAAACTGATGCTGATGTGGGCCTCGCCCCAAGCTGATACTGATGTGGGCATTGGCCCTGACTGATATTGATGTGGGTCTCGGCCCTGACTGATACTGATTCTGATGTGGGCCTCGCCCCAAGCTGATATTGATGTGGGCCTCGGCCCTAAACTGATATTGATGTGGGCCTCATCCCAAGCTGATACTGATGTGGGCCTCGGCCCTGGGACTCATCCTCAAACTGTAACTGATGTGGGCCTCGGCCCTGGGACTCATCCCCAAATTGATGTTGATGTGGGCTTAAGCCCCTAAACTGATGCTGATGATGTGGGCCTCGCCCCAAGCTGATACTGATGTGGGCCTCGCCCTGACTGATATTGATGTGGGCCTCGGCCCTGACTGATACTGATTCTGATGTGGGCCTCACCCCCAAGCTCATATTGATGTGGGCCTCGGCCCTAAACTGATATTAATGTGGGCCTCGCCCCAAGCTGATATTGATGTGGGCCTCAGCCCTAAACTGATGTTGATGTGGGCCTCAGCCCTAAACTGATGCTGATGTGGGCCTCGCCCCAAGCTGATACTGATTCATTTCTGAAACTGACTGTACTGTTGTTGCTTCCGAAGATTCCCCGTGTTCTAAACATCACTGAATTTCATAGTACCATGGTTGAATGCCATTCTCAAATATACTCATGTTGCAGGTTGGAGGGAGAGACTCAGGCATGTAAACGAAATGAATGTATTTATTATCATTTAAGAAATGGTTCGAACAGGTAGACCAAGTCAATGTCTATATTAAAAATGCAGGATCAAATAAACTAGGAGGAACAACTTCATCATTCGCAGCATTGCCTTCTTTCTTCCTTAACCTTCTTCTCAAGGCTATGATACCAAACCACAGGTGCCCCCTCGAGTGACATCCCAAACATCTTTTGGACTTGGCGCTGTGATAGGCCCACTGAACTCATGACTGAGACATATTGCTGCAGATGGACTCTCGGGTCTCCATTCCCATTAAACTTGGCCATGTCGGGCATTTTAAATTGAGCTGGCAGCTGTTCTCCGAAGGTCATTGCCTCATAATCTAACAACTCTTCATGTTTACCCCTCATTTTGCAGGTAACTGTTTCAACTTGATCCCGAAGCTTCTGAAATTCTGCCTGAGACCCAATCACTCTGCCTGTTGCAAACTCTGCCATGTCATCATCAAAAGTGGGGATATCATCCCCCAACCCGCTCGGAGGCTCCTCACGCCTCATATTCTCAGAATTTCCCCCAGCACGGGGCATAGCCATATTTGTCATGGCAGTAGTCAAGGCTTGCAACTGTTCAGTGACCTTGGCGAGACCGTTTTCCAACTGATCCATACGGGATACCTCAATATCTGATTCACTCATGTCTGTTCCCAGTATTTTGGTGAGTCTTCCCTTTTTCCTAACCCAACGGGAATCTATGATGGCTTTTATGAGACATAAGGGTTAACATGATGTATGTATGCATGGGGTGCATGAGATGCATGTAACATATATAACATACTAAATCAACTAAAATTTTCAAACAAATCGGCCCGTTATCATTTTAGAAGCTTCTGGGCTAACTGTCATATGAGTGAACTCGTCCCAGTTTAAATGGCCCAACAAGTTCATATCTCATGGCAAGGAGCCCAACTAAATCCGAATGGTAATGTTCCGAACACAAGCACAAAGTAAGATAATGCAAACATAAAACAATGATTTCTACAGAATGGCCCATCAACATTTCAGAAGTTTTGGGCCTAATGGTCATAAGGTACGAACTCGCCCCAGTTTAAATGGCCCAGCAAGTTCGCATTTCTGACAATAGTCCAACTGCATCCAAATGAGGATGGTCCACAAGCACATATTCAAGGAAATAATTTTTACTTTAACCATACAAACCCGGTCTATGGGTGGGTTCGCAAGAGTGTAGACAAAGGCTCTCACCGGCGAAGGATGGCCCACAACTAGGTCTCCCCACTCAAGGGTTCGAGCGACCAAGTGAGCGCACCCTTTTTTATACACTAAGGTACGTGCCAATGAGCTATGGTGTGTGACGGACTGTCAAATGGATTTCCCGTTGTAGATTCCCCAGAGGGAGGGTGGAGCGAGGCTCACTTAAATACCCAAGCCTCTTAGGCTCTTATCGCTTGTTGTCAGGAATAAACAACGAGTCCTCCAAATTAGTCCATCACAATAGGCTACGAGTAGATGGCTATATAGGTGCCTTCACAGCTTTTCCTTCTAGAAAGGTAGTGAATGAAGGAAGACACCAAGCCATTACCTAGCCTCAAAATGCCTTGATTAAACCCACATTTTAACCACTATAGACACGGTCAATTAAAACATAAATCCAAACATTACAAGACAATATTTCGGGGCCGATTCTCTATCCCCAGTGGAGTCGCCAGACTGTGGGAACACAGGATATAGGGCGACGCATGCTGTCCCGGGCTCGCGGTCTGGTCGGGAGTACGGAGTAGCCACGGGGGACTAAACCGGAGAATAATGGAGTCGCCACCCGGTGTGAACCGGGAAAAATGAGATTTAAGGCCGCACTCACCCCTCGCAAGGGAAGACCTCAAACCGTTGGGTTCGGAATGGTCTCTTACTTATGTCACTTGTAATGCAAGGATTTATGTAATAATTTAATCAAGTTTAAGTAACGCTTATTTCCAAGAGTATCATGCTTCTAAATTCACATGCATGAAATTAATCATCACAACATACAACATCACATGGCAATCTCATGAACATATTTCAATCATATGATATGGAAAACTAAGAACAACATAATCATGCTTGAGTACTATCTCACGAATACATCGAATGGATAAATGCAGGAATACAAATAATATGATTGGCTACATAAGCAAGGGAGATCACCCAAGAGGTAATTGTGCATGAAATATGATGAGACAGACTCAGTAAAGTGTGTGCGCGTTCGTGTAGCGTTCGTAAACGCGTTCGAACTGTAAATAGAAGGTTCGCGTTCATGTAGCGTTTGATAACGTGTTCGAACGGGACCAGACCTGATGATACAAAATGCATGCGCGTTCGAGTAGCGTTTGATAACGCGTTCGAACGGTAAACAGAAGGTTCACGTTCGAGTTGCGTTCGATGACGCGTTCGAACGGGAACTGGCAGATTGCATACATTCATATGGTTTTAGATACCGCATTCAAACAGGATCACAACAACGACATATCTAATCACATGGATATCTAAATCATGCATAAAGATTAACATACTAAGGACTAAATCATGCTTAAGAATAAATAACGCACTAGGCCTAATCAGGCTAAATAAATAAATAACGTACTAACTACATCATGCTCAAATACAAGTTTGGATGAAACGAAATATATGTATCTCTCAAGTGGTACGTGGAGTTGTATCCCGAGTGCAGACTGTACTACCGTCCATTCGGATTTGGCTACGGAATTTACGTTCGGGTTTCCATCCGATATACCACAAAAGAGAACATGCATTCCGTTTATCCGGAATTCACATCATGCCTCAAAAAAATGACTCTCATGCAATAAAAAAATATATTAGAATAAGTAAAAGACAAATGAAAGATAATAAATACAAGGTGCCCTCAGGTCTAACCTTTTATGTCTTCTCTCGGTAGTACGGTGTACGGTCGTCGGAAGGGTGGATGCTCCGCAACTCTTCCGGTTCACTGGTTCACTGCTCTCGTTCTTTGTCTTACTGTTTTGGGTCGTCGTTCTCCGTCTTTTGCTGCTGCTTTTGACTCTGATTCGCTGCCGCTTTGCTGGTGTATCTTAGTTACTGTTTTTGGGGTGTTTTGGCTACTGTTTTGGGTGTGATTTTCGGTGGTGTTATGGTATGGTTCGGGGGCTGTTTTATGTGTGTATTAGGGCTGCTGTGTGGCTGACGAAGTGAGGCCAGTGTGTTGAAGGGGCGAAGGTGAGGCAGTTTGTTAATTGTGTTATGTTTATGGCGTTGAAGGGCTGTGTGGCATGGGCAGATTTGTGAGGCTTATGGACGTGTAGGGCTGATCAGTTTGTGAAGGTGCTTTTAACGTGAAGGCTTGGGGTTATTTTCTTTTGTGTCTTTTGATTTGTGTGAGTTGTGTGTATATTATGTGTATGAGCTATGGGAGGCTTTTCTTGTATGAATGAGCTAGGAGAGGCTTTTTTTTGTATGAATGAGCTAGGGGAATCCATGTCTTGGTTAGGGGTTGTTTATATAGAGAATGGCTAGGGCTTCACCTTGTCTCACATGGAAGGGATTTTGGCATTAAAAGGAGGATTTGATTTGGTATTCAACAAGGAAATGATTATATTGAGGGGGGACAAATCTTGGCTAGATTAGGAATACAAAATATTTAATTTGTTTTAATTGATTTTAATTAGGCATGACATCTTTTTAATTTAGTATGTGATTTTGCTTAGTTAGGAAGGAATCTTGTGTAATTGGTGGGTGAATATCTTAATTAAGGAATTAAAATATTTGATTGATTTTAATGTTTATTTTAATTTGGTATGTGATTTTTAGATTTGTTTTGATTTCACCATGTGTTAAATATGTGTTTTAAGTGGGCTTGGGCGTGTGGGCCAAGGCTTGGGCGAATTGGGCTTAATGTGAGGCTAGCAGCAAAACCAGAATTACCGACACCATTCGAACACCTCCTCGAACGCGGCACGAACGCCCGCAATCTGTTTGGCGTTCGAACGTATACACGAACGCAGCACGAACGAAAACAGTGAACCTTGTTTATTCTGAATTTCCCCTTCCGATGTCCGTTTTCCGTGACCTCCGTGACTTAAAAGGTAGTGTCTCCAATTGAGACTCATCATAGGGACTTATATGCAAAAATGCAGTGCCTACACTTCTACTGTAGATTTGGTGAAGACTTCAGTAGTATTGCAGCACCACTGACTGAAGTAGTGAAGAAAACTGTTGGCTTCAAATGGGAAGAAGAGT
>SKCR01002515.1:0-27518 GCA_019454045.1 Zanthoxylum bungeanum
AGGCCGAGGTGTTTTATAGCTCGTGTCTGCTTTCGTACCGTTGAGGCCGAGGTATTTTATGGCTTGGGTCTGCTTTCATACCGCCGAGGCCGAGGTGTTTTATGGCTCGGATCTGCTTTCGTATCACCGAGGCTGAGGTGTTTTATGGCTTGGGTCTGCTTTCGTACTGCCAAGGCCGAGGTGTTTTATGGCTCGGATCTGCTTTCGTACCGCCGAGGCCGAGGTGTTTTATGGCTTGGGACTGTTTTCATACCGCCGAGGCCGAGGTGTTTTGATGGCTAGGGACTGCTTTTGTACCACCGAGGCCAAGGTGTTTTGATGGCTCGAGCCTGCTTTCGTGCCACCGAGGCTAAGGTATTTTATGGCTCGGGCCTGCTTTAGTACCGCCGAGGCCGAGGTGTTTTATGGCTCAGGTCTATTTTCGTACCACCGAGGCCGATGTGTTTTGTGGCTCGGGGTCGGGTTACGTCCCATTGATGCTTTGTTATCTTCGATTGGCATGAGGCTAGGTTACATCCCTCCAAAACCCTATTATTGTGTTAATAGCCCGAAAGAAAAAAATTTCATCATGGCTTGTCTTCTGTTATACAAGACTTTGCAGAACATTCCTTCTGGAATATCGAATTAGAGGGCATGGCCCGGAAGAGGAGAGTAGAGATGGTTAACCCAGTCTCAGATTTTTGACTAAGGGTCAACTAGTGCTGATTCAGGTCGGCATCAGATGTCCAAGTGTTGAAAAGGTACCACATGACATCAGATTAAAGCAATATGAGGTGCCCATGAGTGTATCGGTTTGAGGAAATCATATTGATCTCTGGTTTCACGCACCACCATCTTTTTTATAGTTACCGGCATCAACTCGCTAACTCGTTGATACCGAGAACTAGGGGACAGATGTTGATGGTGGTTTTTCACCCCCAAGAAGTCAGCATCCCAAGGAAGGGCAAGAAAAGAATTTTCGCTTACGATGATGAGTTTTGTAATTAACAGAGGAAAAACCCAAGGTCCTCATTCGGGCGAGATCATGCAGAAGGGCACGAGCATGAGACACAGAATCAATCCGACCAGAGGATGTCATGTTCCGACCAGAAGAGGTCATGTTCCGACCAGATGAGGTCTTGTTCCGACCAGAAGAGGTCATGTTCCGACCAGAGGAGGTCATGTCCCGACCCGACATGATAAGAAGATATCAGATTCAGAATGGACATCAGCAAAGGCCGACCCGATCTTGCGGCCCGGTTAGGCATGACCACTGTTATTTTCAGCCATCTGACCTGGTAGGACAGGTCGGGGTGATACTATTGAGGACGAGATGCAGTGGTACAAATGTGGCTTGGGGATTTGCATCATCCATAAATCTGTGATGTGACTATAGCAACTTGCAAGGTCATCCTCTGATACATGCCACCGCGTGAACGAGTGATAGAGGCTGGCATCATAAAGGTAGCGTATGGCAGTATCCAAGAAGGGGGTGATTAATGAAGTGTCAGATGGCAGGTTTACTTTCGGAAATGGGAGACTCGCGTGGCTGACGTCATGAAGATATGGGAACATTGTTACTTTTTCTTAGTATATAAAGGGAGGGTAACATCATTTGTAAATGTTGGTTAGCAAAAATCTCACTCAAGTACTATTTGTTATCTCATAAAGCAAACAGCTCGGCAACACTTGACCACCATTGAAAAGAGGTCGGCCGAGCTTATTTCAATAATAAAACTAGTGCTCTACTTTGTTCCCGTAGACGTAGGCTGGTTTATTCCTCCGAACCACGTAAACCATATGTTGATTTTGTGTTTGCTTGTATCTTCTACTAAATTTACTTTTGGCCCCCATAACTAAACAAATTCACGGTTGGAGAAGGATTGTCCCGGGAGCATTATCCCGAAATTCCCCTGGAACTAAAATCACCCCTCAATAATATTTCCTGTAAAAATGAAAATCTTATTCTGGGAAACCAAACACTGGACAATAGCCTAAGCCAATGACATTTGCAACTAATTCATGTGAGCAATTTTTTATGACGTTGATTTCATCCAATTTTAATTAGGAACTTCAAGAAAATCCCCTAGCTCACCTAAAAGGTCACTTTTTTTTTATTTAATTGCATTTTTTTTTCGGATTTTGTTTTTCTTTTGAGATATGTCTATCTCAATAAAAGTACTATTTTATCGAGTTTCGCTGCGGAGCGTGGAAAAATCAAATTTTTCGATTTCAAAATTTTTTCTTGGACTATTAAAATAAATTATTTATTTTAATATAAAATCCAAAAATTAATTTTTGAAATGTCCAATTTGACCTTGGCCAAAAATTGCCTTAAAACACTAATTTTTATATTTTTGCTCATTTTAGTCCTAATGTGTCAAATACACATCCAACTGTTTCTAAATCACTACCAAAATGATTAGTAGACTATCAATATATCAAATTATATCCAAAAAATGAAAAACCCCAAATTTAGAATTAGACATAAATCATAATTTATTGAATTAATCAAATTAACTAACATAAACCATAATCAACACCAAATCAAGCTTTAATCTATATTTACTTGCACCGAATGAGTCTCACCACTATGAAAAATATTCAAGAATAATTTTAGGTTATCATAGAGTGGTACAAATGTTAGCGACACAATCGCGTGATGAATTTTGATGGCGTCAACACTTGAAGTCTTCGACGCACATTAGCGAGACATTACAAATAGATTTCGAAGCACATTAGTGGTGAAGATCATGAATGTGAAGACTAGTGGCAAAATGAAGACAATATTGCTTAGTCTTAGCTTAGAGCTTTAAAATGTAATATGAATTGATTATCTATGTATTTAAGCTCATGGAACACAATCACATTCATATAGATGCATTAGGATCATGTGAAAAATATTTTAAATCTTCAAATCTTACATTTTGTGCTGTGACCGGCATACCGATGACCATACCAGTCTAATGCTCTATTTTACAAGCTTTCTGGAATCGACACACTTCATACCGGAGACCATACCGATCCACCTCTATTTTGCATAGCCACTGGAACCGGCACAACATATACTGATCTACCATACCGGTCATACTGTGGATTACATACCTACTGGAACTGGCACAGACCATACCGGTCCATATACTGGTGTAGATACCGATGAGCCTATTATTGTGCAAACTCACTGGAATCGGTAAAGACCATATCGGTCCCCATATCGGTGACCATACCGGTCCTAACTGGTATATTCAAATGGTAATATAGCCGTTGAGAGCCGTTACTATGCCAGACCGGCATACCGGTGTCTGGAGACTGGCATACTGGTCTAAGACAGAGGAAGTGAGGGCTGTTTTGTATTTTATTATAAATAAAGCCCCAATTCATTTTTGCAATGTTAGAGAACCTTTATACATCTTACATTAAGGCAAACACAAAGAGTTTCATTAATCTTCATAATCATACACTCTCATACATCAAGCTCAAACACTACATCTTGTTAATCTTTAGTAGTGAGCTTAGAACACTTGGGTAAGCAACTCACACTTAGAATCTTCATTATCTTTGTGAGTACCCAAGTGTGATTATAAATCTTTTTATTCAAACACTTGTGATAGGTTTGTGAGTGAGCCTCTCTCTAAAACTCATATTGTAAAGGTTGTCGAGTGAGCCTATGAACAAAACTCGTACTTGAGGTTTTTGAGTGAGTCTATATCTAAAACTCAAAGTGTAAAGGTTTGGAGCGAACCTAGTGTGTAAAACTCTTGGTTGCGGGTGAGCCACGGAAACTCGGTTGATAGTGGAAATCTTCAAGCGCGGATTGGGGAGTGGACGTATGCATAGGTCGCCGAACCACTATAAATTACGGTGTTATTTTCTCTAACCCTTAACTATTTACTTATTGTAAGATTTCTTTTATTTGTATAAACTTGCATATAGGTTATATATCGAAATAGAGAAAATCAACCTAATGCTTAATCGGTAAAACTAGATAAAATCGGCAAAGATTTTAATTTCTGCATTATTAGACAATAACTCAATTCAACCCTATTGGGAATATAGAGATTGGTTGTTGTATTACTTGTAGGTAATTTCAATTGGTATCACAACGATGTTTTCTCAACAAAGACTTAACCATCCGAGAAAGAGATCATGACATCTACATGTAACTCATCAAATCTTGCCGAGGGATTTTCAACCACTAGACCTCCCTTCTACACCGAAACCGACGACAATTATTGGAAGATGAGGATGTTAAACCACATTCTAGCCGTTGATGTGCAATCCTTTAAAGTGATCACACAAGGTACATGAATGCCAATGAATAGAGATATGATTGGTGTAGAGATTCCTAAGCCACATTCAGAATGGACCGATTATTATTAATCAACTTAGTGCTCTAGGGAAAATCATTGACCCAAGCCATCAAGTGAAGAAAATTATTAGGTCATTCCCTAAGGAATATAGAAGTTATACTTCCTCCATCAAAGAAGCAAACGATATGAAATCCTTGAAGTTAGATGACTTGGTGGGAAAATTATTGGAATAAGAGATAGAAATCAAGATGGACCAAAGGGCGAAAGAAGAAAAGAATAAGAAGAGATTAGCCCTTAAGTCATTTGTGAGAAAAGAAGATGATGCTAGTTCAAGTAATGAAGAAGAAGATAGTGATGATGAATTAACACATATGACAAATAAATTCAAGAAGTTCCTCAAATCCGAATAACTTAAAGGAAAATCAAGAATGAATGAGAAGAAAGAAGAAAAATGATCGCGGAAGCACAAGAAATTAATTTGCTATGAGTGTGAAAAATCGGGTCATATAGCTACCGATTGACCACTAAGGAAACTCAAAGCGAAATATAAGAAGAAGGCAATGATAGCAACTTGGAACGATAGTGACTATAGCTAATCCGAGGAAGAAATTAAAGAAAAACAAATCTCACCTTTATGGCAATCGAGGATGATGACTTCTTCTTTGAAAGCGAAGAAGAAAATGTACATAACTCTCTTGAATATAATGAATTGCTTGATGCTTTTAATGAATTACATGAGTTATGTGAATTGCTTAAAAAGAAGAATAAGATAATTAAATATGAGCATTCAATATTATTAAATGATCATGCATCAATAATTGGGAAAAATGAAAAGCATGAAATGGAAATTGCATGTTTAAGAAGTGAAAAGCTAGAACTTGAAAATAGAATATCTAATATACCATCTATCTCAAGTACATGTGATTGCGAATCTATTATGAATGAAAATATTTCATTAAATAAAAAGATCATAGATTTGCAAAATATTGTAGCAAAATTCACTTTGGGAGAGAGAATAAATTCAAGAAGTTCCTCAAATCCGAAAATATTAAAGGAAAATCAAGAATGGATGAGAAAAAAGAAGAAAAATGGTCGCGAAAGCACATGAAATTAATTTTCTATAAGTGTGAAAAATCGGGTCATATAGCTATCGATTGCCCACTAAGGAAACTCAAAGCGAAATCTAAGAAGAAGACAATGACAGCAACTTGGAGCGATCTCGACTCTCTCCTTTATGGCAATCGAGGATAATGATTTCTTCTTCGAAAGCAAAGAAGAAAATGTACATAACTCTCTTGAATATAATGAATTGCTTGATGCTTTTAATGAATTACATGAGTTATGTGAATTGCTTAAAAAGAAGAATAAGATAATTAAAAATGAGCATTCAATATTATTAAATGATCATGCATCAATAAATGGGGAAAATGAAATGCATGAAATGGAAATTGTATGTTTAAGAAGTGAAAAGCTAGAACTTGAAAATAGAATATCTAATATACCATCTATCTCAAGTACATGTGATTTCGAATCTATTATGAATGAAAATATTTCATTAAATAAAAAGATCATACATTTGTAAAATATTGTAGCAAAATTCACTTTGGGAGAGAGAATAAATTCAAGAAGTTCCTCAAATCCGAAAATCTTAAAGGAAAATCAAGAATGGATGAGAAGAAAGAAGAAAAATGGTCGCGAAAACACATGAAATTAATTTTCTATGAGTGTGAAAAATCGGGTCATATAGCTACCGATTGCTCACTAAGGAAACTCAAAGCGAAATCTAAGAAGAAGGCAATGATAGCAACTTGGAGCGATCTCGACTCCAGCTCATCTGATGAAGAAATTAAAGATATAACAAATCTCGCCTTTATGGCAATCGATGATGATGACTTCTTCTTCGAAAGCGAAGAAGAAAATGTACATAACTCTATTGAATATAATGAATTGCTTGATGCTTTTAATGAATTACATGAGTTATGTGAATTGCTTAAAAAGAAGAATAAGATAATTAAAAATGAGCATTCAATATTATTAAATGATCATACATCAATAATTGGGAAAAATGAAAAGCATGAAATGGAAATTGTATGTTTAAGAAGTGAAAAGCTAGAACTTGAAAATAGAATATCTAATATACCATCTATCTCAAGTACTTGTGATTGCGAATTTATTATGAATGAAAATATTTCATTAAATAAAAAGAACATACATTTGTAAAATATTGTAGCAAAATTCACTTTGGGAGATAGAATAAATTCAAGAAGTTCCTCAAATCTGAAAATTTTAAAGGAAAATCAAGAATGGATGAGAAGAAATAAGAAAAATGATCGCGAAAGCACATGAAATTAATTTGCTATGAGTGTGAAAAACCGGGTCGTATAGCTACTGATTGCCCACTAAGAAAACTCAAAGCGAAATCTAAGAAGAAGACAATGACGGAAACTTAGAGCGATAGCGACTCCAGGTCATCCGATGAAGAAATTAAAGAAATAAAAAATCTCGTCTTTATGGCAATCGAGGATGATGACTTCTTCTTTGAAAGCGAAGAAGAAAATGTACATAACTCTCTTGAATATAATGAATTGCTTGATGTTTTTAATGAATTACATGAGTTATATGAATTGCTTAAAAAGAAGATAAGATAATTAAATATGAGCATTCAATATTATTAAATGATCATGCATCAATAATTGGGAAAAATGAAAAGCATGAAATGGAAATTGCATGTTTAAGAAGTGAAAAGCTAGAACTTGAAAATAGAATATCTAATATACCATCTATCTCAAGTACATGTGATTGCGAATCTATTATGAATGAAAATATTTCATTAAATAAAAAGATCATAGATTTGTAAAATATTGTAGCAAAATTCACTTTGGGAGAGAGAAACTTCAATATGTTATTTGGATCCCAAAAATGTGCTTATAAAAGAGAAGGATTATGATATAGGCCTTACATCAAGAGAAATTTTTTAAAGAACTATTTTGTAAGGGCATCCAATTCTCATGCAAATGCTGCTATTAATGTAAATATCACATGTCATGCATGCAATAAGAAATGACACAAAATATTTGAGTGCTTGAACAAAAATGAAAAAGTAAATGCATGGATTCCTCAAGGAATCAAAATTAACCCCCATGGACCCAAGAAAGGTTGGGTACCAAAATGCACTTAAATAATTTTGTAGGGCGATCTTTGGGGATGATCTTAATGAGAAATGTGAAACAATCTCAAACACTCAAAAGAAATGAGGAAAGAGCTCAAAATGAGAAAGAATGATCAACTCCTCAAAATGAATGAATTAGTGGATCCAACGGTAAAAGGTAAACCCGGTACTTACGGAAACATTGGTACCGTTTCCTCCAACTTGAAGAAGTATGCATATTTTAATTGGTATAAAAGTTTGAAGCATACTGGTGATTAGGCAAATTGTATTTACAATTGATTTTCATTTGGTTTCATCCAAATGCCCAAATCGTATAATTAATCTCATTTAGTATCAATTGGTGTCACATAAGACTTATTGAGTTATATGACATATATGTGAATCATTTGATCAATTAGCATGAATAATGACTTGCCATTGAGTTCAATTAGTTGAAAATGAAATGCATGGATATTTACTTCAATCGGTTAAAATTTTGATGAACTATGCATGATTTTTATATTTTATGGCAAATAGGGAGAAATCATTAAAAATGTTAAATGTGCATGAAAACGAAATTTCATATATTTATGTACGTATTAATTGGTATCTCATTAGAACCTATTTTTTGCTTCTCCACTTTTTGATAATGTCAAAGAGGGAGAAATAATTAGAAATGAAGTTAAACCTTGTATTACCTCACCCTTGTACTAAGGGGAGCAAATTTGTTTTAATGTGTTTGTCCAAATTTTGTAGCACTATATTGAAGACACACATTGAGGGGGAGCAAAATCGTCAACAATTTGGACTCTCAAAACTTCACAAGTTTTAAAGGTTGCCATCATCAAAAAGGAGGATGGCAAAGAAATTTCATATATTTATGTACATATTAATTGGTATCTCATTAGAACCTATTTTTTGCTTCTCCACTTTTTGATAATGTCAAAGGGAGAGAAATCATTAGAAATGAGGTTAAACCTTGTATTACCTCACCCTTGTACTAAGGGGAGCAAATTTGTTTTAATGTGTTTGTCCAAGTTTTGTAGCACTATATTGAAGACACACATTGAGGGGGAGCAAAATCGTCAACAATTTGGACTCTCAAAGCTTCACAAGTTTTAAGGGTTGCCATCATCAAAAAGAAGGAGATTGTTGACGACACAATCGCGTGATGGATTTTGATGACGTTAACACTTGAAGTCTTTGACGCACATTAGCGAGACATTACAAAAAGATGTCGAAGCATGTTGGTGGTGAAGAGCGTGAATGTGAAGACTAGCGGAAAAACGAAGACAATCTTGCTTAGTCTTAGCTTAGAGCTTTAAAATGTAATCTGAATTGATTATCTAAGTATCTAAGCTCATAGGACACATGCACCTTCATATAGATGCATTAGGATCATGTGTAAAATATTTTAAACCTTCAAATCCTGCATTTTGTGCTGTGACCGGCATACCGGTACCATACCGTTGACCATACCGGTCTAATGCTCTGTTTTGCAAGCTCTCTGGAACCAGCACACTTCATACCAGTTACATACCGGAGACCATACCGGTCCACCTCTATTTTGCATAGCCACTGGAACCGGCACAACACATACCGGTCTACCATACTGGTCATACTGTGGATTGCATACCTACTGAACCGCCATGGACCATACCAGTCCATATACCGGTGTACATACCGGTGAGCCTATTATTATGCAAGCTCACTGGAACCGGTGAGGACCATACCAGTCCCCATACCGGTGACCATATCGGTGACCATACAGGTATATTCAAACAGTAATATAACATTGAGAGCTGTTACTATGCCAGACCGATATATCGGTGTCTGGAGACCGGCATACCGGTCTCAGATAGGGGAAGTGGGGGTTGCTTTGCATTTTATTATAAATAGAGCATCAATTCATTTTTGCAATGTTAGAGAACCTTCATACATCTTACACTAAGGCAAAAATATAGAGTTCCATTAATCTCCATAATCATACACTCTCATACATCAAGCTCACACACTACACCTTCTTAATATTTAGTAGTGAGCTTATAACACTTGGGTAAGCAACTCACACTTAGAATCTTCATTATCTTTGTGAATACCCAAATGTGTTTATAAATCTTTTTATTCAAACACTTGTGATAGGTTTGTGAGTGAGCCTCTCTCTAAAACTCATATTGTAAAGGTTGTCGAGTGAGCCAACAAACAAAACTCGTACTTGAGGTTTTTGAGTGAGCCTTTATCTAAAACTCAAAGTGTAAAAGTTTGGAGTGAACCTAGTGTGTAAAACTCTTGGTTGCGGGTGAGCCATGAAAACTCGGTTGATAGATGAAATCTTCAAGCGCGACTTGGTGGAGTGGACGTAGACATAGTTGGTCGAACCACTATAAATTACGATATCATTTTCTCTAACCATTAATTATTTACTTATTGTAAGATTTCATTTATTTGTATGTTTATTGTGTAGAAACTTGCATATATGTTATATATCGAAATAGAGAAAATCAACCTAAGGCTTAATCGGTAAAAAATAGATAAAATTGGTAAAGATTTTATTTTTTGCATTATTAGACAATAACCCAATTCACCTCTATTGGGGAATATAGAGATTGACTGTTGTATTACTTGTAGGTAATTTCAACAAGAACTCTAGAATAATAACTTGTTGTTCCTTAAATATATTAAGCTATAATAACACATATTAAACTCAAAAGATCACTATGTATGCATTCATTCCAACAAGCTTTTAACAAAGAAAACTCTTATTCAAGAGAAGGAAAAACAAATAATACATTTATTCAAATAAAGTAATGTGAAATAATTTCTTAATGGGCAAGAAAGAGAAATTCTTGTTTCAAAAATTCAAAACAAAATATATATTCCCACTAACTCCAAACTAATATCACATGTACCTATTAAAATAAAACACACGTAATGAGAATATGACATATACTTATGTATAATTAATTAATTAACCTTTTAACTAATCAATTCAATTAATTTAAACGTATCATATATTTCTACATGTACACTAAATGATAAAAATATATCCATGGATTACATGTGTCAAAAATTTATTTGATAATTAATTAATGTGCATCTAATCAAAATTATGTATCTGATACATATATACATTAATTTAGGAAATTACCGAAAACCCAAGCATATGTAATTTTTGTTTAACCGTTAAACGATTTACGAATAATCAATATTATTCATAATAAGTTGCCATAGTGCTCTATGAGTTTATTTCATTATGTGAGACTCTCTAAGTTCAGACATATCCATCACAGAGTCCAATTCCGTGTCCACAATTCACCCACTTGTAAATTATGACGATCACGAATATTCTCGCTGAACTATACAAGTCGAGATATTCACATATGTATAATTATTTTTTCATAGGCATCCGGATAAATACCAAAGACATAGATATAATCGTCAAATCTCATAGGGTATAATCTCGTCGACGTATAGATTTGCGATTTCTCAATAACACTCATAACTCACTTCCGAGTGTACCACGATCATGGATTTGATAAATCGTAATCTTATGAAGTGGACATATAAATCCTGCACATAGGACTGATAGATTCTCTCTGAATACTTCACCGGATATCTTGAGCATCAGTTTATATATCCACTTTGATATCTCAAATCCAAAGACTACTATGCTACTCAAATCGAAACCTATTGAAGTTGGCGTATCATCTATTAGGAATTTCCAGTGAGTCGTTAAATGTTCATCTGTTATGAACACATACACATCTATATGAGTCTCCATAGACTGGTGGTTCATTGAGATAAACCACCAGAATCCAATATTCTGATATACGACATGTACCGGTCTTCCGGTTTTACTTACTGACCAAAAGTATAAATCTTGACTAGGAACAATTTAAGAATGATACTGTTATAATATTTTTCAATGTCAGTTGTGATGTTTTTGCAACTACATTATAACTAAATCATTATAAGGTCTTTTACGCATTTACCATCTAAAAGAAAGTATATCGAATAAACTGTAAATTTTATTCATAACAAAATATTATATATATATATATATATATATATATATATATATATATTTACAAGGAAGATACATGAGAAATTGACACGCCGAACATCAACCATAACGGTCTATTTACCTACATATTGCAATGAGAAATTCTGCCAGCCAATACCTTATCAGTTAGTTATTTTACTTATCAAAATAAAGTTTCATACAATTTCAAGTGAAATTAATTTCTTTTAACTCCGCTAAAAGAACTGCGATTTTTCGTAATAAGGATTAGTCTATTGATATTAGTGAAATGGTAAAGGTAATTATCTATTACAAGTACTAAAAGGGTTATTGGAGGCTTTTTTTTTTTTTTTCAATAAAAAAACGTCATTTATGTAAAAAAAATATATTTATTATCAAAAAAAAAAAAATAGAATCCAAAACTTATTATGATGCCTCTCGAGTTCGCTTTCGCTAGCACTGTTGGATTTGACTTGAATGGTCTTGTAATTTTTGTAATTTCAGCTAAGCCCCCAGATGATGTCCTTTTTAAAAAAAAAAAAAAATTAGAAATGTGTCACGGATATTAATTTTTATTTTTATTTTATTTTTATCATTAATTGTTATAAGTTTATTATTATACACATAACAATGTTAGGTAGATCGGTATTATCAGTTTAATGGTTATCAGTAGTTATTGTTCTAATTCTGTAAACTCTATTTATCAAAATAATGAATGAATAAAATAAACCAAAGAACATTATAACAACTTTATAATTGTTTTGAGAGATAGTTGATCGGTCCTAATTATACTAATATTTTGGAGGTCTAAATACTCTTAAATTAATCATAAATCTGTTTACCTTAATTTTTTATTATCATTATTATGGATATTCGTGTCCTTCACATCTTCAACCTGAAAATGTCGGCTGGAAGTGAAGTAACATGGGAATTTTTTTTATTTTATTTTTTTGAAATCGTTAAAAATCTTATCGTTTAATTATCTTTTCCGATCTTAAACGGAATAGATAAAATCTCCGTTTGCCTTAAATTCTTATAAAACATATACTTCTTAGATTCGAATCAAGAATTCAAGATGAGATCTTGAATCATATACTACTAAGTCACGTCCCTTAAGGATAACATGAGAATTATGATAATACTGATGACACAATTATTCATCATATATAGCTAGCCTACTGAAATTCTGAAAAAAAATGTATGAATTGGGTAAACAAATTTGGAAAGAGAGAGATTTCAAGAAAAAGAAGCTGATGAAAAGCAATTAATTAAAGAGTTTGCAAATGAACGTCTTATTTATTATTCAAAGCATGTGGGTAGTTTTCTGAATTCAATCACATTTATTTTTTCAATGACCTCATCTTGGTCATGGAGCAGCTGTTTTTATGATATTCAAATGGGTCATTGCCTTGAGTTTTTATTGATTAGCAACACAAGTTTAGATTTTACTCGGGGATCTGTTTGTTTGAATGATGCTAAAAATTTCCTAAAAATTGTCTAATTTTTTTTTGTACTAAATAATGTGATATGCATATAATAGGAAGGAAAAAAAGATTTCACATGGATAGGGATGGTTTGTTTTGTTTCAGTGCTTGTTGCTGAGTCCTTTTTTTCTTAAAACAAAAAATAAAAGTGATGTGATAGTCATCTTGTAAAATTATGAAAACTTTTTATCTCAAGATTTGCTTTAATGTATGGTTAAATTTCTAATATTTTGAATAGAGTACTACTATTTTTTTTTTTTTTTGGGAATCGTTAAAAATCATGCCGCCTAAACACCATTTCCTGACTTAAGCGGAGCAGGTAAAATCTCCGACTGTCTCATGCTCTTATAAGAAACATACTTCTTAAATTCAAACCCAGAAATTTAAGATAAGATCCTGAATTCTGCCACTACTTTTTCCAAAAGAGCAAGGCCAGAAAATAAAACTACATATACTATTTGCAATAATGATATGCTGCTTTACTGTTTGTACATATCTTTGACAAACTCTTCTAGTTTTGATTGCCACTGTCAATGATGTATGTGTGAATCAGCAGTTGATCCTTTGATGGTATGTCACTATTGTATAAATCTAGAAAAACAATTAAAATTAAACTAAGTGTTTGATATTTCGAAATAAATAGACAAATATTTAACAAAATGAAGTGATGAATGTCTAGCCACTATTAAGAAGTAGACTTTATTTAATTTAGAATTTCAAATAAATTATCAGTTCAAAATTTAAATGATAATGAGAATAATATCATTTAAATTTTGAATGGATATCAGTTATCATCTGTTGACAGATGATTTTTGTTCCAGGGGCAAGTTTGGAATACCTCAACCGTGAATTTATTTGGTTTGTTGGGATCCAAAAGCAAATTTAGCAGAAAATAAAAACAAACACAGAATCGACAACGGATTAACGTGGTTCGGCAGAATGGATCCAACCTACGTCCACAGAAAAAAAAAAGTAGAATATCAGTTTTATAACTAAATCGAGCTCGTCCGACCTCTTCTCAAGGGTGATCACGTAATACCGAGCTGTTTTGCTTAGTCTTTTTCTTACAAGTAGTGATTGAGTAAAATTTTGCTAACCCTTACAAGTGTGTTTACCCTCCCATTTTATACTAAGAAAAAGTAACACTGTTCCCATATCCTTATGACGTCAGCCACGTGGACTCCCTGTTGTTTGATGGGCTTTCTGCCCCAACTGCCTCGTCGAAAGTAAGTCTGCCATCTGACACCTCATTAAATCACTCTGTTTTTGGCACTGCCACACTCAACAATTATGAAGACAGCCTGTAAAGATCTTTCACGCGGTGGCACATGTCAGGGGGAAATGTCCAAACAATTCCGGTTACACGTCCGACTTTGTGAGGACGACAAACTATTTTTCCGAACTAATCCAATTACTTCTGACCTGATCCATAATATCCGAGCTCATTCTTCTGATCCGGGAGAAAGGCTAGGACTGACCCGAGCTACCAGGCTATAGTGGTCGGGGTCGGTTCTGATGTCGTCGGTCTCTGATATCTGCACTATATCATATTCTCAGGTCAAATCCAGAAAACCTGGTCTGAATACTGTGTCTGATCGAGGAACGGTCAATATTCTCAGACTATTCATCCTCCTGAAAGGAGAAATTCATTTTCTGCCCTTTCCGAGCTGTTCAAAATATTTGGTCACAAAAATCACCATTAACATCATCTATTTTTATTTATTTTATTATAAGTTTACAACTCTAGTATTGTTTTATTTGTGATGAAACTCAATTCAATAGAAGAGTATGTACTTCGTTTCCATATTTTCTTTTTGATATAAGTGTTAGGTTGTAAAGTTGAAGCTTTGTTCCTGTTCATGTTTCCGCATATATACAAACAGTCAAACATTGAGTCACCAAAAAAACCACCACATTTCCATCCACCCCAAAAATTAAAAAAAAAAAAAAAAACAAAAAATAACAAAACAAAAATCAAAAGAAAGAAAAAAAGAAAAAGAGGCACATCACCACTCTCATTTTTTTTCCTGTTTGTTCCTCCATAATAAATCCCCAAATGCATTCTATGCGTTTCTTTATCCCTTCAAAATCCAATTTATAATTTCAATCAAATTCTTTTATTTAAAAAAAAAAAAAATGAGAGCTCACGGTAATTTCCCATCAATAATAGAAAGAGTTGGAAAAAAACAAACGAAAACAAAAATCAGTGAAGTTTTTTAAAAAATTATTATGCCACAATTTCTGAGATATCAAACATTACGCCACAGTTTCTACGTATCAAAACATTATGCCACAATTTCAGTGTACCAAAACATCGTGCCACAGTTTCATTGTACTAAATCATTGTGCTCCAATTTCGAGATATCAAACAAAAAAACGACAACAGTTTCAGCGCATCAAACAAACACACCACAGTTTTGGTGCACCAAATATTTCGCCACAATTTTGGCATATCCGGTTATTCAGTGCTACAAATATGCCTCCAACTCTGGCACAATTTGCTGGAAGATATTAAGAAATAGACTTTATGTAATACTCCGGCTATCATGATGTAATCATATATTTCATTATGTATTTACGAGACATATTTTAGTGTTTAATTATACATTATTAGTGTGTAAAATACTCGCATAATTATTCCAGGATCACGGGGTAATATTTTTCAGTTTCGTAGTATAGTTAGATTTTACTGAGTTACATATAATTTTTAATATTTTGGCCCTAACATGAGCTACCGATGTCCGATTTCAGTGATCTTTATACTGTCGGAAATCTTAAACCGAGACCTACGACTTTTATGATGAATACCTTTCCAAATTTTGGCCAGACCTAGTCAAAAATGCCTTTCTTTTTAGGATAAACAGAAATTTCGGGAATGGTCCATTGATTTGTGTATGTGACTCAATTAAATTAATATTTTAATTAATAAAAATCTTCCCCTTATGCTATAAAAATGCCACTATTCATCATCTCTCTCACCTCTCAAAAACGAATTTGGTCTTAGGAACAACAACAAAGAATCCTTTCACTTCCACACCAATCTAAAGTTATAAACGGTTCATTCTCAATGCTATCTTTATACAAGTAAGTTCTTCCTCATCCCTCCTTCATCAATTTGACATATTTGTAAGAGATTCCCTAGACTCCAATTTCGAATTTGTGAGAAATTTGAGCTTTATTGTACTTTTTTTGGTCATGATTAGGCATTATAGGAGGTATAATAATGCATTTAGAGTTGTTATAACATAATATAAGTTTCACTTTGCAAACAATTAATATTTAAGATTCAAGTTTGGTCTCATAACCTAACCATGGCCGAAGGATAGAGATAATGAGATGATGATTTCTTTGTTTGTTTGGTAAATGAAATTGCTCATGGATGCTAGATAAACATTTTGACCTTGGTATAATTTGGTATATTTGGAATCTTCCAATGGGGAACAATAAGTCTTATAGCCGAATTTAGGAAGAAGAAGTAAGAGTGTTGAGTGATTTTAAATGTATTAAGATTCATGTATGCAATGCTAAGTTATGATTTTTGTATGGATTTGTTAACTTATCAAAGTGGTTGTAAATTTGGTTTGGCCGATTATATGATGAATTAGGGGAAATGAATCTGTTGACTTGTATAAAGATTGGAAACATGAAAATTTCATATAAAGTATAGTTAGGTTCATGTTGATGTGCAAGTTCATGGGCAGTCATTGTTAAGAATTATACTTAATTATGTTATAAAATTAAGCTTATGGCTACATATACATTTCGAAACTAGTTTTATAAAAATGGATTTCGGTTATGTTCCAAGCATGTATGTTATAATCTTGTCTTATATATATATATTATATATATATATATATATATATATATATATATATATATATTATATATATATATGTTGAAGTATTTGATTTGAGCATGAATTTTATGTATATGTTTTATAATTACGATTTACATGTATGTTTTATATTTATGACTGATAAATATGCTATATTTTTGTGATTGAAGTACATGTCTTATGCTTATGAGCCAAGTTATATTTTCAAGTTTTCGAATTCAGTTCACGTGGTCAACTTACGCTATTAGCTTACATAATAATCACACTTAGGTAAGTAATTAATGGCATGATTCATGTATATGTTTGTTTAGATCCAAACTACCACTGGTTTAGGATGGCTAAAGTCAAGGATATGGATGGTTTGGTACAATTAGGAAAAATATAAAATTGGTAAAATATGATTTTTGATATGATATGTTTATATTAGCATTCTGTGGCCGATGTGTGATATATGTTGGGGCACTTGTGGAACCTCTAAGGTCGGATCGGTGCCCCACGTAGCGAAAATGGATCTAACCCGTGGATATCAAGTATGAGTGTAATTTTAAATTATTTTTAATGAAATACTATATTCCATTACGAGTGTATAGGAAAAAACCGAGGCTGAATCGGAGTCCGGAAACTCAAAAACGGACGAAAATAAAATTACCGCGAGCGTAGCGCGTGCTACAGTGCAAACAGCAACCCGTAATTTTTTTTTTTCATGAAATGAATCAAAGCTTCAGCTCTCTGGAAAATTTCCAGAGAGCTGTAGTAATTAGGGTATTTTACCCTAATTACTTCCGGTCTTCTCTAAACACTTCAAAAACACCCAAAATTAATTTTTTAACATCAAAATCAACATCAACACATGTTATAGAATAAAAATCAAGTTTTTCAAAATATCAAATATTTTTACAAAAAAATAAATTTATTCTAAATACGTATTTGCGTAAATTTTGAATCCAATACACAAACCATTTTAGAATCCAAATTAGAAATGTCTCATGAACAATTCTAGGTCACCCAAATGTGGTCAAGTGATTCTAGAATGGTAGTAATAACTCTAAGCTTTAATCTAGAGTACCAAACTCTAAATTATGTTTATGTCTAACATAAATATTTTGACCCAATTACAAGCATATTGTGTTTATACTTCCAAAGTATCTTAACACAATTTATTAGTCTTATTTCAACATTAAGCTATGTAATCATGCATCTAATACATAAATAAACATAGCTTAGTAGAAGATCAAACATTACCTAGTAAGCTTGATGCAAGATCCAATCTACCTCTCATTTGTTGAAATCGTCGGAGAACCTCCAACGTGTGTAAGCTTGATTTCAAAATCCAACCTTGATTTCCAATGCTAGCAAGCTTCACTTCAAGATCTAATCTTGATTTCTCCTAATTGAAATGTTTTAGAGACCTCACAAGCTTCTCTAAACACTTCTCTAACTTAGGCTAATCTCTCAATAATTACTTGTCTATAACTTACTCAAGCTTTTACTTATGCTTGTACTTGTAATTAAAACATTCATAAAACTTGCTATTTATAGCAAAACTTATGTAATTTTTAATTAATAAAAGTTGTAATCAACTTTTAAGTGGACTTAATTTAATTTGTCCAAATATGTATAATTAGGTGTGATTGATCTCAATTGTCTTCCACTTTGATTTAATCCAATTAAATCAAGCCAAGGATTAGGAAATAGATTAGTTAAATATTTGCCACCTTGATTTAATCCAATTAAATCAAGCCAAAACCACATATTATTACATACTTACAATTACCATAATATCCTCAAATGGTAGAGATAATTATGATTTTACAATTAAGCCCTTGTGTAATTATTGAATTAATCCAATTAATCAAATTAGGTAAATGTAAATAATCAATGTTATCCAATAACACTTGATTATCTTAGTTGAGAATGATATGTTATTGGATAACATTGATTATCTTAGTTGATAATTATAATATCGAATATTATATTTTATCAAAATTAATCGACTACCCAAGTGCTCAACGAATACACTTCATATTGGGACTCTCTAAGTTCAGACACGTTCCTCATATAAGCCTAGCTAATATGTACGTAATTCGGCCACCTACGAATTCACGAAGAACACGAACGACCTTTCTGAACTATACAAGTCGATGTCATCACATATGTTTAATAATCCCTCCGTCTTAGGCTATCCGAGTTATGATTAGGAAACATAGAATATACCGTCAAGTTTCCGAGTGAGTCATTCAGTATTCGCTTCAACGAATACCCACATGTCTATACGAGTTTCCAAAACTCATGGTACATCGGGTTAAACCATTGGAACTCCAATTCCAATATACGACAGGTGCTAGTCTTCTAGGTTATAGGAATTCGACCGTATTATAAAACCAACGACTATGAATATTTACTTTAAGAATAGTTTACACCTAGTGTCAAGACTATTATAAGGTCGATGTCATTCTTAGCATATCTATATATCAATCTAATACGCATAATGACAATACCATTAATAAGGTATGGAATAAAAATGTAGTTATTTTATTGATAAATAATAAAATGTACAATTCGGATTGACACTCCAAGCACCAACTCTGTAACATCTTCGATCCGGGAGATGCTACCGGCATGGGATAGACGTACTATCCCCATAAGCCTCTTACTCACTAATTACGAACAAGATAATATTGTTTTCTCAATTAAAATCTTACACAAGGGACCATCGCCCAACTCATCAACATAAAATATAAACTCAATAATTATTGTATGGGTTTTAAGGGGGAATATCGGTAACGTAGCGGAATAGTGGAAAAATCAAAATTTTCCAATTTCAAAATTTTTTCTTGGATCAATTAAATAAACTTATTTATTTAATTATCCAATTATCAAATTCTGAAAAATTACACAATAGATCAAATTTCTTGGTAATTACCGAATTGCCCCAAAACTTTGTAAATTGATTATTTTAGCCCAAAAATTATCAAATATAATTTTGGATGATTCTAAATCATTTCTAAAAATTTTTTCAACACATCTAATGCATCAAAATCAGATTTCACACAAATCCCCAATTTTTAGTCTAATGCCGTGACTACCCCCCAAATTTTCAAGTAATTGCATTTTGGTCCCTTTTGTTCAAAACATGCCAAGATCAAATCCAATCAACCCAAAATTTATATGCATCATATTCATACCATAATACATCACATATATGAAAAGCCCCAAATTTGGAGAGGGTTATGAACCCAAATTTTTCAATTTCATCAAATTGTCCAATTTCACCAAATTTACAAAATCCAACACTTTAATCCATTCAATACTTCACCAATCTAGCCTCACCACTTTGAAACAACTCTAGAACAAGTCTAGGTCACCAAGGAGTGGCTTACCAACTCTAGAATGGCAACTTGATTTTCTAAAAATCAAAAGTAAAGCTTTGAAACCATTTCAAGCTTACTTACATGCTTCAATCTTTCATCAAAGTTCACAATCAAAATAAACACAAACTATAAGAATAGAGACAACACCAAAGCAACACAAAATGATGCTAAGCATATTAGAAACAATTTTCATGTTGAAGACTTTGAAAAATAACTTACAAAATCATGATTTTCCAAGCCATCTTCCTTTAGCCTTCAAGCTTTTCTCTCAACTACTTTTGTATTCTATTTGCTGTCTAATGAACTTGTTAAACCCTAAAAATGAAACAAAACAATATATACTTCACAAAAATAGTCCTTGGCCGAAATTGGAAGCAAAATAAATAAAAATATCTAGATATTTTTACTTTGTTTCATTTAAAGCTTTAATCAACTTGCATTTGCTTTTTATCATTACACTTTAATGATTCCAAACAAGTCAACAATGGCAACTAAAAAATTTCCATAAATATCACAACTTTAAGATATTTATATTTTAATTAATTTAATTATTTAACAATTAAATAATTAAATAATTATTTAAATACAAATATTTTAAATATATGTATTATATTTACATTAAATATCCAAATACATATATATATTTATGATATATGTCAAATATCAAAATTTGACATTTAATTAATGTGTATTTAACAAAATCTTTCATTAAGTACAAATACACAATAATTAAGAAATGACTATTAGGTCCCTTCGCATGTATTTTTCGTTTAACCTTTAAACGACTTATAAATAATCAGTATTATTCATAAATGTTGCCATAGTACTCTACGAGTATATTTCATTAGTGAGACTCTCTAGATTCAGGTATATCCGTCACAAAATCCAATTTCGTGTCCATAATTTACCCACCTGTAAATTATGACGACCACAGATATACTAGCTGAAACATACAGGTCGAGGTCATTGCATACATATAATCCCTCCGTCACAGGTATCTGGATAATCCCAGAGATATAGATGTAAACGTCAAATCTATATAGGTATTATCCCATCGACGTATCTATTAGCAATCTCTAAATAACACTTGGAACTTACTTCCGAAGTATACTGTGGCCACAGATTTAACAGACTGCTAATCATATACGGACTACCTATGCTCTGTACACAGAACTGACGGATTCTATCTTGATACACACAGGATATCCTAACGATCGGTCTACACCCAACGAACAGACGGAGGTCTGATCTAAATAGATCGGTGACGTGACTGCCATCTAAGTGTGGAGGATGTCTCATACATCCACAGTGGTATCTCAAGTCGGATGACCACTATGCTACTCAACTCGAGAAGATTCTTATTGACGTTGGTGTACCATCCATTAAGAATCTTCGGTGAGTCGTTGATGAGTGGTAAATCTATCACTATTTCTCACTCATTTAACCTAATATTTTGTATAGTTTCTTGAGTTTTGTGAACGTTTTGATGTATTTTGTGTTATTTGTAGATAAATAAAGTTTGGAAAGCATTGGAGGCAATTTGGGGCAAAAACGGACAAAAACGCGTCAACAGGGATATTTTGGTCTTAAGCGCGTCGCGACGCCAAGCCTTCAGCGTCGCGACGACTAACGTGCGCCGAACAGTGCTAACGTGCGCCGGGTCCACAAATCAGAATCTGAGAAAAGTTTGACTTTGCTAAAATGCGCCGTGACACGTGTCACCATCACAGCCGATCTGCTAACATGCGTCGTGCCACGTGTCAACATCCTACGGTGCCGACAGTCATCATCGCCACGTGTGCCACAAGTCATCCTACGTGTCTCCATGTCATCAGCCACGTCAGCAAGTCAACAAGTCAAAATTGCCACATGTCGTGCCACATCATCATCATCCAATCAGGAAGTGACACGTGTCGCAATTCTACGGTGCCGACAGTCTCTTTCCCACGTGTCGCCACGTCGTCACCACGTCACCGCCACGTCATCGCCACGTCAGCATCAATAATTGAGTATCTAATCCTTATCTGACACGTGGCGGATAAGAATCTCAGCGACCAATCAGAAGCCGCCACGTGTCACAATAATTGAAGCCCAACCACCGCGCCACGTGTCACCTTATCAGCTTATCCAGAATCTTCAAACCATCGAACCAGAGCTTGCCACGTCGACAATATCTGGCGTAGCGACGCGAGGGCCTTGGCGTCGTGACTCTGGAAGCCTGCCGAGGCCTATAAATTGAGCTCGAGATTTCATAATTCAAGGCACCATTCTCTCCCATTTCTTTGATGTAAATAGGGAGTTATTCTATCTCTAAGTTTCGTTTTAATTTTTAGTTTTTAGTTTTGTAATAATTTTAATTACTTTTTGTAATAATAGTAATTTACTTTCTTTATTTTTTACAGTTTTTACTGTTCACCATGAGGAGGTAACTTCCCCAGCTAGGGTGAAAGATAATTCTTTTACTATTGCTATTTAGATTAATCTCCCTTAAAATTATATATTCACTATTTAAAATATTGACTTAAAAATGATACCGCTATATTGGTCGGTTGGTAATTTAATCTTAATCTGGTTTAAACCTGACTAATCAAGGATACCGCCAGATTGGTCGGTTGGTAATTTAATTTTGGTTCCGCCTTTATGGCTGGTTTATGGACAAATATTACCGCCTTAATGGCTGGTTGGACTTAATTTGATTTAATCAGGATACCGCCAGATTGGTCGGTTGGTAATATTATCACGAGCTTATATATTATTTTATGGGAGATATCTAAATTAGTAGTAGTAAAAGTAATTCCTTTTACCTTAGCATTTTATTTTATTGTAATTTTCTTTTCAGTATTTACTTTACCGCATTTTTACTTTATGTCTTTTACTTTCAAGTTTTTACTAGCCCTAGTTATGTATTGTAACTAAATTAGTTATCTGGGGTTGTGATGAAATCCAATATCACCGTTTTATAAGGGTTAGATTATAGCTTGGGTAATATAAAGATTTATTTATTGAGTCTTAAACTTAATGCTTTTTCATTAACTGGCCATTAATAAAATTGATCTGGTAAATCTAAAATGAACTAGACATAGAGATTTTAGGTTTCAGCCTTAGACTCAATAACCCACGATCTTCCTTGAGGATAGATAACCCTTTAATAGATTTCCTTACATGATAGGAATATACCTGTCGGGCGGGGGTAGCCATAATTGGAACTTAAACTTAATGAATCCAGATAATTTGGTTGACATAGACATATGGTTCAATTGGGGTAAACTGGGTATTTGTGTCTGACCATCGACAGAGGCTTACACATAATTTAGTGTTCCAGGTTAATATATCAACATATTACCCAACTTTAAGATAACCATTTCATCTTTAAAATAATATTGGAAGAAATCACAACCTAGATAGTTTTTAATATTGAATTTTCTTAAAACCTATTTTCGACAATTTTATTTACTTGTTTTTTTAAATTTAGAATCGTCACCATCTCAAATCAATCAATCAACTTGTTAGATATTAGTAATCATTTGACCTCATAAAATTAATAGTTTAGACATTAAGTCCTCGTGGGATCGATATTTTTATACTACTTGAACGATACGTGCGCTTATGTTATACGTGTGTGTTTACGCCGGTCAAGTTTTTGGCGCCGTTGCCGGGACTTATTTATCTTTTACTATTAGTTTAGGGGTTAGATACGTTACTTGTATCTAATTTCTTTTTACTTATTGTCGTTGTTTTCTTGTGTTTCAGGTTCTCAGAAACTACATGAGACGAACCAGATGCTTTGAACTCCGACCGCTTGACCCAGAAATTGAAAGAACCATCAGACAGTTGAGAAGGGAAAAGCGAGAAGGCCAAGAAGCTTTAGTCAACATGGAACCTGAACCTTTGAACGTTGCACCACCAATTGCCATTCGAGACAGAACCATTCCGGTGGTTGACAGACTCATTTCATGTATTGTACTTCCTCCATTACCAGCAAATACGGGTGACATCAAAACTTGCATTCAGATGATTCAGCAGTCAGTTCAGTTTGGAGGAAATGCAACTGAAGATCCTAATTCCCATATCAGCAACTTCCTGGAAGTTTGCGGCACTTTCAATTACAACCGAGAAGCTGAAGAAGCAATGAGACTGCGTGTTTTCCCATACTCCTTGAAGGACAGAGCTAAAGCTTGGCTACATTCACTACCAGCAGGTTCCATCACAACATGGAACACTTTAGCCACCAAATTTCTTGCAAAGTACTTTCCACCAGCCAGAACCGGAAAGCTGAGGAATGACATCACATCCTTTGTGCAACAAGACTCAGAAACTCTCTACGAAGCTTGGGAAAGGTACAAAGATTTACTCCGGAAATGTCCACACCATGAGATTCCAAAATGGCTTCAAGTCCAAACATTCTATAATGGACTTTCTGGAATAATGAGAACCACAATCGATGCTGCTGCTGGAGGAGCTTTAATGGCAAAAGGTGAAGATCAAGCCTGGGAACTAATCGAAGAAATGGACAACAACAATTCCTTGTGGCCAACTGAAAGGAGCATGATCCAAAGAATTACAGGAATTTATGAAAGTGGATCCAACACAGCAGTCAACACCAAGCTGGATCAAATATGCAAATTCATGGAGACTCTTACCACTGGATCCACAAGTTCACCATATGGAGGAATACCAGAGTCAAACCAACTTGAAGAAATGGTAAATTTTGTCAACAATTTCAACAGACAAGGGAACAATCCTTATTCCAACACCTACAACCCATGGTGGAGGAATCATCCTAATTTTTCATGGAGCAACAATTCAGGCCAACAGCGGAACTATCCACCACCTGGATTCCAGCAACAGAACAAAGGCCAGGAGCAGGCAAATGAACCAGGAATAGCAGAAGTCCTGGCTCAGTTAAAAAAGTACGATGCCATCTTTCAGAGCCAATCAGCTTCCATCAAAGCACTGGAGAATCAAATTGGCCAACTGGCTAATGCTCAGAGTTACAGACCACCAGGAAATCTTCCCAGCAACACAGAACCCAATCCAATGAACCGAGGGAAGGAGCAATGTCAAGCCATTACTTTGAAAGCGGTACTGAAATGAACAAAGATGTTGGAATCAAGATGTCCCAAGAAGAAGTTCCAAAAGAAGCTGAACAACAGATGGAGGAAAAAGAAGCAATGGAAAAAGAAGCAAAGGAAAAAGAAGCAAAGGAAAAAGAACAGATCACTCCACCTCCACCTTTTCCTCAGCGTCTTCAGAAAAACAAATTGGACAAGCAGTTTGCTCGATTCCTGGAGGTTTTCAAAAAGCTGCACATCAACATCCCATTTGCAGAAGCCTTGGAAGAAATGCCCAGTTATGTCAAATTCATGAAAGACATTCTTTCACGAAAAAGGAGATTGGGAGACTACGAAACAGTAGCATTAACGGAAGAATGCAACGCCATTATTCAGAGGAAACTTCCCCCGAAGTTGAAAGATCCTGGCAGTTTCACAGTTCCATGCACCATTGGAGAACATTACATCGGTAAGGCTTTATGTGATTTAGGAGCCAGTGTTAACTTGATGCCTTTTTCTATTTACAGGAAACTGCAGATTGGAGAAGCAATGCCTACCTCAGTTTCATTGCAACTTGCTGACCGAACACTTGCATTTCCAAGAGGTGTTGTTGAAGATGTGCTGGTGAAAGTAGATAAATTAATTCTCCCAGCAGATTTCATCATCCTTGACATGGAAGAAGACAAAGAAATACCTATCATTCTGGGGAGACCATTCTTGGCTACAGGTAAAACTATGATTGATGTGCAAAAAGGAGAACTGGCCATGAAAGTACAGGACCAAAAGTGACCTTTAATGTTTTCAAAGCCATGAAATTCCCAAGTGATGAAAAGGAAGAAGAATGCTTCAGAGTTGATGTTGTTGAAAGTATCGTTTAAAATACTGAGCCAAATCCCACAGATACACTTGAAGCTTGCATCACCAACATGACTGACAGTGAGCTAGATGCTGAAATCTTGGAATGTATCAACTACCTTGACAAACCATTCCGATTCAAAGCAACACCACCAGTTGAAAGCTTGGAATTGCCAAAGAAAGATCGAATCAAGCCTTCGATTGAAGAACCACCACAGCTGGAGCAGAAGTCACTTCCGAGCCATCTCAGGTATGCATTTCTTGGAAACTCTTCTGAATTACCTGTTATTGTTTCTTCTTCACTAACATTGGATCAGGAAGAAAAGCTACTGAGAGTATTACGAGAGACAAAAGAGCCATTGGCTGGACTATAGCAGACATTCGAGGCATTAGTCCATCATTTTGCATGCACAAGATTCTGATGAATGATGAATACAAACCCACAATGGAGCATCAACGGAGACTCAATCCAATCATGAAGAAGATGTGCGAAGAAAGAAATCATCAAATGGTTGGATGCTGGATCATTTACCCCATCTCAGACAGTAGTTGGGTGAGTCCTATGCAGTGTGTACCAAAGAAAGGATGAATTACTGTGGTCACCAATGAAAAGAACGAGCTGATCCCAACAAGAACGGTAACTGGATGGAGAGTATGCATGTACTATATGAAACTTAACAAAGCCACGAGAAAGGACCATTTTCCGCTACCATTTATTGACCAGATGTTAGACAGACTGGCAGGACATGAGTTCTATTACTTTCTGGACGGATTCAGGGGGTACAATCAGATTGCCATCGCACCAGAAGACCAGGAGAAAACTACATTTACATGTCCCTATGGTACTTTTGCTTTCCGCAGGATGCCATTTGGATTATGTAATGCTCCTGCTACATTTCAGCGTTGCATGATGGCCATCTTCTTAGACATGTTGGAGCATAATATGGAGGTTTTTATGGATGATTTTTCTGTGTTTGGAGATTCTTTTGACCATTGTTTGCAAAATTTGGAACATGTGTTACAAAGGTGCGAAGATACAAACCTGGTACTCAACTGGGAGAAATGCCACTTCATGGTGCAAGAAGGCATTGTTCTTGGACACCGGATCTCACAAAAGGGAATCGAGGTAGACAAAGCAAAGATCGATACAATTGATAAACTACCTCCACCAACATCTGTCAAAGGGATTCGGAGTTTTCTTGGACATGCAAGATTTTACAGGAGATTTATCAAAGACTTTTCCAAAATTGCAAAACCTCTTTGCAATCTTTTGGAAAAGGATGTGCCTTTCAACTTCACCAAAGAATGCCATCAAGCCTTTGAAATCTTAAAACATAAGCTGGTTTCTGCCCCCATCATAATAGCACCAGACTGGACCCTTCCATTTGAGGTAATGTGTGATGCTAATGATTTTGCTGTAGGTGCAGTTTTGGGACAATGCAAAGCAAAGATTTTCCACACCAT
>SKCR01002516.1:0-27573 GCA_019454045.1 Zanthoxylum bungeanum
GAATTGACTCATTTATTAAACGAATCCATTTTTTCAAACCTGTATTCGCTTTAAAGCGAATCGAATCGAACGAATAAACGAATCATGACCCAAATTGCCACCCCTAGTTGTGTATTGATTAAAAATTTAAAATATGATTTAAGTAAACCTTAGGGGGAAGATATAATTATCCCTTTGAATTTGGTGTGTTTGGATTTTGGGTCAAGATATTCTCGGAATGTCGAGTTGGATTGGGCTAGTCCGTGCATTTTACTCTTTTGCGCTAAGCCCAAAACGAAAAATAAATTGAGCAATGCTAACTACTACCCAATAAATCACTTAACTACACCCGCTTTCTCACCCTTTTTAATGGGTGATAATATAAATCACACTTGTAGTGCTTCAATTTGTGGCTCATCATTTTGTATTATGGGTGTATGGCTCTATCATCAAGTCATCAACACATTATTTCCAATACTACCAAGCATGCGTATCACAAAAAGTAAGGAAAAATATCAACACTCTTCTAATTCTATCTTCTTTTCTTTAAATGATTTTTTTTTATAATTCTATAAATATTTATAATTTGAAATCTTTTGAGAAATTAGATAAATATACTTGTAGTACTTTTCAGACATCTACCGACATAAAAACCAAAAGTCTACTCATTCTAATATTTGAGAGATGTTTATTCATATATCCATATTCTTATAAATAATGAGATTTTAAACTTGGGAAAACTCGAACTCATATCCTCAATAATTATTGAGAACTTGAGTAGTGATGATCTTTGACCATTCATTTTATCTTATCAAACCCCTATAAGTACGTTTTTATGAAATAATTTGCTTAAAAAACACTAAAGTATACAACCATGTATATGTGATCTTTCACAAGCCAATGTCCTTGAACATCTAGTATTTAATTTGGTCACGAGGTGGCATCCAAAGGAGGATGCTATCAAATGGTTTCAACTGAATGTGTCATCCTTAACAACTCACAAAATATTAGAGCTTGTTAGTCAAGTTTTGGCCCGATGTGTCCTTTTCTTTTTTCTTTTTAGTTTAAGTATCTATATTATTCTAATTGAAATTATGAAAAATTTAATTAGTTATGAATCAAGTCTGATTTTCTTATATAATTTATCACTAGGAGGACACACTTTCAAAATTAAATCTAAGAGGACCCTTCACTAGTTATTGGTTCCAATTTGACTTGAATTTTGACAATTGAGACTGAAATTACAATATTGAAACTGACTTGTGAGAATCATTACATCGAATGGTGCAATAATTAAAAGAAAATAATTAAAAATATGGGGGGTCCCACATGCTTAAAAATAAAATAATAAAAAATTAGAATTCACTATTTGCACAGTGAATTTCATGCCTATAAATAGTGGCTTCATTTCATTATTTTCTTTATCTCATTCTCAACCAAATCCTCTGTATTCTAAGAGAGAAAATATAATTTCTTCTTAAGAGTTTGTGAGCGAGTTGTTCTCCTATTTAAGAGAGAGTGAGATTGTTCACTCCTTGAGTTTAGAGAGAGGTTGTAAAATTCTTCCCACCATAGTGAAATTCTTCTACTTTTGCCAGTGGATGTTTCCCTCACATTGAGGGTTTTACCACGTTAAATCTGTGTGTTTCATGCTTTATTTTATTGATAATATTTATGGTAGGCCAAACCTCCTAATTATTATTGTATTGTTATATGGTAGGCTAAGCCTCCTAATTATTTGTTATATGGTAGACAACGCCTCATGAACTAACAATTATTCTCAATTTCACTTTACTTGTGTGTCAGCTTCAACCCACGATCCCCTAACAGTGGTATCAGAGCTTCAGGTTCAGGGTTACTGTTCACGGAGACTATTCACATATACGATATAATACTATTCACGTATATGGTACTATTCACGTATACAATACTATTCAACTATATGGTACTATTCACGATGAAATAGTAAAAAACCAGTTCAAGTGAGAAGTTGATCGTCATCAGAAATATGGCAGGAAAGTTCGAAATTGAGAAGTTCAACGGGAGGAAATTTTCCTTATGGAAACTTAAAATAAAAGCAATCTCGAGAAAAGACAATTGCTTGGCGGCAATGGAGAGAGACCGGATGGAATGACTGATGAAAAATGGAAGGATATGGATGACAATGCTATAGGCAACTTGCATCTAGCCTTAGCAGATTCTGTGTTATCCAGTGTTGCAGAGAAGAGGACTGCAAAAGAGATTTGGGATGCACTTACCAAATTGTACGAGGTCAAGTCACTACACAACAAGATCTTCTTGAAGATGAGACTTTATACTCTTCGAATGGATGAGTCCACATCCATGACAGATCAAATCAACAACTTGAATACACTATTTTTCCAACTCACTGTGTTGGGTTATAGTATCAACAAATGAACGTGCGAAGATTCTACTTCAAAGTCTGCCTGATTCGTAAGATCAACTTATCATCAACTTGACAAGTAATGTTGTCACTGGTAATCTAGACTTTGACGAAGTTGCAGCTGCTGCTCTGGAAGAAGAGTCTAGGTGAAAAAACAATGAAGACTGATCATCTAGTTCTCAACAAGTGGAAGCATTGGCGATGACAATAGGGAGATCAACAGAACGTGGCTCAAGTGGGAGTCAAAACTATGGCAGATAAAAATCAAAAAGTAAGAAGAATATTAAATGCGACAACTGTGGCAAGAAAGGGCACGTCAAGAAAGATTATTGGAATCTGAAGAATGGTGGAGAAAACGCTTCTGTTGCAACAAAATCTCAGGGATGTGTTGCAAGTACTTCTGAAGAAGGTGGCGCACTTTACAGTGAAGTAGCAGTGGTGTCCAATGATAGCAGAAAACAGCTGAGTGATGCATGGTTGGTTGATTCTGCAGCAATGTGGCACATGACCTCTAGGAGAGAATGGTTTTGTCAATATGAACCTGTCTCTGGAGGATCGGTTTTTCTAGGCAATGATCATGCCTTAAAATTTTTGGGATTGGAGCCATTAAAATAAAGATGTACGATGGTACTATTCACACTGTACAAGATGTTCGACATGTTGTGGGAATGAAGAAAAATCTTCGGTCAGTTGGACAGTTAGATGACCTCGGATACAAGACCGTTGTTGAAAACGGGGTATTAAAGATGGTGAAGGGAGCTTTTACTGTCTTGAAAGCTGAAAAGATCTCAGCAAACTTGTATATGCTTTTGGGAGACTCGATTCAGGAAGCAACTGCATCAGTAGCATCACTGGATTCTGGAGAGGAAGCTTCTATGTTGCGGCATCGGAAACTGTGCCACATATCAGAACAGGGAATGAAGATTCTCGTCAATCAAAAGCTACTCCCAGGCTTGAAAGCAGTTAGTCTACCGTTTTGTGAGCATTGTGTTACAAGTAAGCAAAACAGATTAAAATTCAGCAAGTCAAGTGCCCAGAGTAAAACCATTTTAGAGTTGATTCACTCTAATGTTTGGGAAGCACCAGTTCAATCTCTGGGGAAAGTAAAATATTTTGTATCATTTATTGACGACTTTTCTAGAAGATGTCGGGTGTACCCGATCAAGAACAAGTCAGATGTGATGCCAGTTTTCAGAAACTTCAAAGCACAAATTGAAGTTGAAACTGGAAAGAGAATCAAGTGTTTAAGGACAGATAATGGAGGAGAATATTGCAGCAAGGATTTTGATGCATATTGTCAGCAAGAAGGCATCAAAAGGCAGACTACTACACCTTACACTCCTCAACAAAATAGGGTGGCAGAAAGGATGAATAGAACGCTGCTGGAACGAGTAAGAGTTATGCTCAGAACAACTAGTCTACCAAAGTGTTTTTGGGCAGAAGAGGTTCATACAACATGTTATGTTGCAAACAAATCTCCATCAACTGCCAATGATTTGAAGACACCGATGGAGATGTGGAGCGGAAAACCAGCTGATTACTCATCTCTTCACATTTTTGGTTGTCATGTGTACGTGATGTACAACGCTCAAGAAAGAACAAAGCTAGATATATAATCTAGAAAATGTATTTTCTTGGGTTATGCTGATGGAGTAAAGGGGTATCGCTTGTGGGATCCCACTACCTACAAGATCATCATCAGCAGAGATGTGATATTTACAGAAGATCAACTGCAGAAAGAAGGAAATGATAGCACTTCAAAAGAAAGTACAGAGACTACAACAGTACTGGTGGAAAATAATCCAGAACAAGAAAATTCAGATTCTTCTGAAGCAGCACCAGAGCACGAGGTACAAGAACCAGTAGAGTTTGAAGCTTCTGAAGTCCGTCGATAAACTCGAGAGAGAATACCTCCAGGTTGGCACTCAGAGTATGTTACGAAGAGTAACATTGCATACTGTCTTCTAACAGAGGATGGAGAGCCATCAACTTTCCATGAAGCTACAAATGACGTAAATGCACCTTTGTGGATGACAGCAATGCAAGAAGAAATAGAAGCTTTGCACAGAAACAATACATGAGATCTAGTACTATTACCACGTGGAAGAAAAGTCATTGGTAATAAATGAGTCTACAAGATCAAGCGATATAGCAATGATCAAGTGGAACGATATCGTGCACGATTGGTGGTGAAAGGATATGCTCAGAATGAAGGGATTTATTTCAACGAGATATTTTCTCCGGTGGTTCGACTTACAACAGTCAGAGTAGTCATGGCTATGTGTGCTACTTTTGACCTACATCTGGAACAATTGGATATGAAAACTGTATTTCTTCATGGAGAACTTGAAGAAGAAATTTATATGCTCCAACCAGAAAGTTTTGCTGAAATAGGCAAGGAGAACTTGGTTTGCAGGTTGAACAAATCTCTATATAGTCTCAAACAGGCGCCGAGATGTTGGTATAAGAGATTTGATTCCTTAATAATTTGCCTTGGGTACAACAGACTCAGTTCAGACCATTGTACATATTAGAAGAGGTTTGGAAATAATGACTTTATTATTTTGTTGTTGTATGTGGATGACATGTTAGTAGCAGGCCCTAACAAAGATCGAGTCCAATAATTAAAGGCACAGTTAGCTAGAGAGTTTGACATAAAGGATCTGGGACCAACAAACAAGATTCTAGGGATGCAAATACATCGAGACAGAAATAACATAAAGATTTGGCTTTCTCAGAAAAATTACTTGAAGAAAATCTTACGGCGAATCGACATGGAAGATTGTAAGCCAATTTCTACTCCAATTCCCGTTAATTTCAAGTTATCCTCTTTTATGTGTCCTAGCAATAAAGCTGAGAGGAAGAAGATGACATGATCCAGGCCGACAACAAAGCAAAAGACCTATTACAAGTACCAGAAGGGCCAATTACGAGGCAGAGGACCAAAAGACTCAGAGAAGTAATGGCGGGATTAGTTCAGAGTTTTATGGCCGATTGCAACAAACAAATAGAGACGCATGTGGGCTTCAATAGAGAGGGCCCAAAACCACTTCACTTGGCCCAAATCAGTTTTGAATGAAGCTTCACAGGCCTTTCAAGACTTGAAGACTTTGGTATTTTTGTAATTTAGCTTTTAGGGGCATTGTTGTCTTTATGCCTTTAGGGTATCTCTTTGTAACACTATTTAAGCTTTCTTTCTTTTTCATTTTAAGGGAGGAACGAAATTTGTAAACACAAAAGCTTAAAGATTTGGCTATGGCCGAATTCTTGTAAGGGAGGGATTCCCATTTTCAAGTTAAAATCGACTTATCTAAGTTTAGCAAGTTTAGTGGCGTTGTAGACACTTGCATTTTTGCATGAAAGCCCAATGATGAGCCTCGTATGGAGGCACTACCCGATAAGTTGCCGAAGTCGCGGGAAACAGACGTCGGAAGGAAAAAATTTAAAAATAAACACATCAACAAATTTAACTCGCTAATTGGCCTCGGGTTCGCCCGAATAATCTCTGTTTTAAAATATTAAGCCTCGGCCCAAAACCCCCGCACCCATCCAAAGCCCATTTCACCCAAGCCCAATCCAAAAATAATTAAAACATTTAAAACACATGTCACAAATTAAATCAAATCAAATCAAATCCAATTAAATTAAAACAAATCAAATCAAATCCCCATTCCTAAATTAAATAAATCTCTTCCTAAATAAAATAAATCACCTACCAATTTAAATATATTCCCCCACCAAAATTACACAAATTTATTTCCTTTTATAAATTAATTAAATACACACATAATGGCTTGATTTGTTTCCTTGTTTTGAAACCCATACACAACTATAAAAGAGGACATAAACCAACCCTAAAGGACCATTCTCACTCCTCACGCCTCTCTCTAAAATCACAAAACACAAACCCTTGGCTTCATCTCTCTCTTCCTCACTATTCACGTTACTTCACCTCTCATGCAGCAAAACCGTAAATCAACTCATGCAACATACCCTTCTTTCATCTCTCTCGCCTCTCTCAACAAACAAACCTTCAACTCTTGACAAACCCTACTGCATGCACACACAAAAAAGAGCCAATCCTCACACCTCTCACTCCTCACACCTTGACGCTTCCCTCTCTCTCTGATCCTCTCTCTCTCGGCCACAACCAAAATTATAAAACCCTAACCTCTCGTGTCTCTCTCTCTCGCTCAGCAAAGTCAAACCGCCACTCACAAACATGAAGCCGTGACTCTCATAAACCGTAAGCCCTCACTCATTTGGCTCTCAATCAATGTGAGCAGAAAGTGGCCACGTGAAGCCACAAAGCAGCCCCTGCCCTCACCAAATTAACGTGAACAACACACACATCCACGCATTCTCTCTATTAAACAGCCACACATAAGCTATCACACAAACAGCCTGTTGGGTTTTCTAGGTCAAACCAAGATCTAATTAAGCAATGAAATGTACGAATACAACAAAGTAAAGTTGCAGAAATACTCACTTTGATCGGCTTTTGCGATGCGAAGACAACAAAAAAATTTCTACTCCTTGAAGCTCTCGGCCATGTCCTCTTTTGTGCTCCTTGTGTTGTCTTCAAGCTCCAAGCTTTGATTTGAGATTCCATGCTCATGAATGTGTTTCCCTATCACCTTTGTGAGACTCCATGGATGTGCTAGCATCATTGAAAAATTGCAACAATTTTTCTTCTTCTTCCTTTGCTAGATTCGGCCAAGCCTTTGTAAAAGGGGGAGAGAGGCGTGAATGATGGAAAGAGATGGAGAGAGTTGTGTATATTGTTTCCAAAACAATTACCAAGCCATTTTCCAAAGTCAAAAACCTTTTTTGGTATATGCTTTCCAAAAGTAATTTGGAGGGAAAAGAGCATTAATTGCTCTCAACCACCTCCATCACCAAAAAGGTGACATGACACACATCACAAAAAATGGATGTGACATATGAGTGACTTGCGATGTGACTTGCGATGTGACTTGTGGCCGCACTTGATTCAAAATCGGAGTGGCCTCGCAATCACATCCCGGGCTCGGGTTCGTTAATTCTGAATTAACGAATTTTCCGTTGCGACGTAATTAAATCAAATTTAATTAAATAATTATGCCTAGCAAAATTACTATTCACGTCGCTAGCGATTTAATTCTAAATTAACTCATTCGCCCGAATTAAAATCTAATTTTAATTCCGCGTCGAAATCTAATTTCGTATAATATATTGAATATATTATTTTATCGATTAATTTCAAATTAATCGTTCTCTCTCTTTAAATAATATTTTATCCCAGATAAAATATCTCCGTAATTAGTCATAGATTAATTTTCTCTCTCTTATAATTAATCCCAGATTAATTATGTCCGAGTCATACGTCATCGGTGAATCTTCGGGAAGCGACCCATGAGATCCCTGGATATGTTGACAGTAAATCCGGTCGTCGGACTATCTGAACACGTACATACCTAGTACTACGTTTTTACCGATTTACAAGACATGGTTGGCTTCTAGCAAAGCACCGTGCCTACCCAATTCTCCAAAAATATTCTTAAATGAATATGTAATATATATCAGGCGTAGTATACGTAGTATTGCATATTGCGATCCAGTATCTGATGTCACGTGCTAGACCTGGGGCTAGAATTATGTCTGCTCCGTACGAAGCACATATCGGATCTCTGGTAACTAGTCTCTATAATCGGATAAACATGACCTAGTCGTATTATCCCGATAGCTGCAGCATATAAGAGCACCAGTTCCGTAACCTACGTGACCATCATCTCCATATGACTGAAGTGATACTTCCATCTTGTCACACCCAATACACTACGATTCTCAATATACCCAGAAGAGGCGTACACAGAACCTGTTAAAGCCCTGGACGACCAAAACCAAAGTATATTGATTGTCGCAAGTATTAGCGATGCAAGTCTCAGGTTAAGACCAAATACACCTACCCTGATTCGGACTTCCATAGACACATAGTCATACTACCAATGGAATTCCGAGGGGTCTATCCAGAGCGAAGCTGTTTCCATACCATCGGTAAACACAACCTCCTATTACACTTGCATGAGTATCCAATACCCAAATATATGAGAACTATGCCGTTATACTCCCACAACGCGCACAAGTGCAATACTAGTCTATTCTGCACTATCGATGTCCAATCTCGATAATACTATGACTAGGGATATTTTAATGATTAAACATTAGTGGATTAATACTGTCTCATATCTTATTAATCCGGAACTAATCATATGGACTTTTATCATTTATATATCTTGGTAATCCAATTACAAATGATAGAAAGGGAAATTTCCTTTGTCACATAGTTAATTTGTACAACAACACAATGTTCTGTACAAATAGTGATGCTATGGGTCATAATTGTCCAACAATCTCCCACTTGGCCTATAACCAATCATTCAAGTGTCCTACACTTGTACTATATACGGGTCGCTCAAACTTCTGCTGAGAAACAACTTTCGTCAGCGGATTTGCAATGTTATCATCTGATGTGATTTATTCGATCATCAAATCGCCACGATGTATGATCCGAATGATTCAGATGAATAGTTGAAGTATACATTTGGATCGTTGATGAGACCATTAATTCTTTAGCTTGTGCTGTAGCCTAGCTAAGCTGCTAACAGAACTATACCTAATCTAATTAAGATTATTAAGATCCAAAGTGCTTCTATTGCTGCCTCAGCTGCAGCAATATTCCACTTTTATTGTTATTCGGTAACAGTATCTTGCTTGGAAGATTTCTTGCTCACTGTTCCGTTATTCAAACTATATAGTACCCTTATTCGACTAACAGTCGTTATTGTCGGTTATGAAACTTGCAGCAGTGAATCCAGTCACTTCAAGTTCTCATTCTCCATAGCTCAAGAAAGTATCCTTAGTTCATCTAAGATACTTAAGGATGTTCTTAACATCAATCCAGTGACTATCACTTGGATTGGCCTGATTGTGACTCCATATGCTCAAAGCATATGAGACACCAGGTCGCGTACATTTCTTTCAATGTACGAGTTCTCAGAGAGTGCCAACAACTTTTAGATCTATCTGAGTAGATCCTTATTCCTAGAATAAAAGTTGTTTCTCCCAAGTAGTCTACGGAGAATTTTCATGAAAGCCAAGCTTTCACCGATCGTATTATGGGAATGTCATTTCCAAGAAATGATATATCATCATTATATAGGACATTCATTGTCAGTGCGCTCCCACTAACCTCCTTATATACACAAGAATCATTTTCGTTTTGAATTAAATCATATACCATTATGATGACATCAAAACGATGGTTCCAAGAACGCAATGCTTGTTTCAATCCATAAATGGATCGAATTTAACTTGCAAACCTTGTTTGCTCGTTTTGGTATGACAAAATCGTCAGGATGTTATAAACATCCTCCAAAAAGTTTCCGTTTAAGGAAAGCGATTTTGACGTTCAGCTGTCATATTTCATAAATGAAACATGCAGCATTAGCAAGCATTATCCAAATGGATTTAATCATGGCAACGAGTAAAAGGTTTCATCGTAATTGACACAATGTTGATAACGATACCTTTTCGCTACAAGCCTAGCTTTGTACGTTGGTATGTTGCCATCCATGTATGTCTTCCTTGAAGACTTATATAGTACCAATAGGCACAATGCCTTCCGGTATATCAACCAGTGGTCTAAACTTGGTTGGTATGCATGGAATTCATTTCGGATATCATGGCACTTTGCCATAATAGGGAGTCGATACCTTGTATCACTTCCTCATACGTAGTCGGTTCGTATTCCTCAATAAGATTGACATCTTCTTGAGGTGAGATCAGAAACCCATACCTCCCAGGTTGTTTTCTGACTCTCTCCGACTTACGTGGTTCTTGTATATTCGAAGATTATGGTACAGTTTCATCCCTGATGAACTGTTTGTGTTCCATTAAGGAATCGGTGTCTGGAATAATATTACTCCGATTTTCATCGAGTTTTACTTTCCTCCCACTTACCACTGCATATAGGTATTCCTCTTAGGAAAACCGCATGGCGAGCAACAATTACACTGTTCTTTAGTGAGTTGTTTAAGTACTATACTTTGGTTTCCCTAGGATAACCCACAAATTAGGCACTTATCCGATTTGGGTTCTAGTTTGGTATCATCCAAACATATGCCTATCATACCCAAATCTTCAGGATTGAGAAACCCAGTTTCTTTCCTGTTCATATCTAATATGAAGTCTGTCTAACAGATTTTTATGGAACCTTATTCAAAATAAGTGTTGCACTGTTTAATGCGTATCCCTAGAAGGAAAATGGTAGCTCAGAGCGACTCATAATTAACCTAATTATGTCCAACAAAATTCGGTTTCTCTGTTCAGACACACCCCTCAATTGAGGTGTTCCGGGAGGAGTCCACTGTGAAAGAATACTATACTCTTTCAAGTAATTGAGAAACTTATTGCTTAAGTATTTTCCACTATGGTCTAACCGTGACTGTTTAATACTTTAGCCGATCTGGCTGTCTACTTCGTGTCGAAACTCTTTGAATCTATCAAAAGTTTCCGATTTATATTTCACAAGAAACACATAACCATAACGCGATGCCACATCCGTAAAGGTTACAAAGTGTTCATATCCACCTCTAGCCTAGCTAGATATGGGCCCACTTACGTCACTATGAACGAGGGCTAAGAATCGGTGGCACTTGCACTTTTACCAAGTAAAATGTGTTTTAGGTACTTTGCCTAATAAACTAGATTCGTAGACATCATTTGAATAGAATCAAATCTGTCCTAGTACCCACTCTTCAAAAGTGTGGATATACGAGTCTTGTTTGATTTGTCCCAGACAACAACACCACAAATGAGTCTCATCTGATCAAATCAGTTTGAGCTATTTGTTTGTCATTTTATACGTTTGAGATTCATTTATATTCAAAATATAAATACTGTTATTCACATCTAATGTGTTTATCTCAATATCATCTTTATAAAATAAAACACTTCAGTGTTCTAGAATATAAAGGTATACCCGCAACGAGTTATACTCTGATATAGAGATAATGTTTCTAATCAAACTAGGTACATTATAACAGTTTCCTAATTTAAGTACACACCCGAAGGGTAGTTCCTAAACTTAGGTTTCTACGGTTAAAACAGTGAGTCTCGTCCCGTTTCCAATTCGCAGATCGATCTCAAATGAAGTCAGTATCCTGCTCATCAGAAGATTCTACACAACAGTACATATCTTATGTACCACATCTAGTATCAAAAATCCAATTTTGAAACAAGTAGTGAACATGTTTATGACAAACATACTTGAAGCCGGAGCCTTACCCCGCCTTCACTTCCTTTATGTCTTCCTTGTCGATACAGCAGTCACGCATCCAGTGACCCCGTTTGCCACAATTTAGGCAGACATCTTGGGATATGTCCTTTGTCTTCCTAGAAGACTGTGATGATTTTCCTTTTCCCTTTTTTAGAAGCTCTGGCTCTGCCTCCTAGAGCATAGCCATCAACTCTCCAAGAGTTTACTCTTGGTTCACAATGAACCTGTCCCAGCTTTCGGGTAGAGACTATAATATCAAATCCTTGGTAGTCTCGGCCACGTAGGTAATGCCCAGCTAACCTAGCTGATCGATGTCAGCAATCATCTGCGACACCTAGTGCTCGACAGATGTAACCTCTGACATACACGAGCTAAGGAGCTTATTATGCAATTTGTACTTCTAAGATCTAAGAATAAATCTATGAAGATCTTTAATTTCATCATCATAGTATAAAGATCTAATCCTTAATTCTGACAACGAAATTAAAGTGTCATTGCATTTAAGTATAAAGGATTGAGCACTAAAGTTATCATCACATGAATTCCAAAGATCATGTTCTACTATTTGCTCAACTCCGGGCTTAGGCCCAAGAGGTTGTTCTATCCAATAGAATAACTTCTCAGTTCCCAGGACTATCCTGAGGTTTTATTCCAAATCTGAAAATTAAATCCATTTAATGACATTTTCTCTCAGGATTATGTGTTAAACACTAATCTTTCAGTATCTTGATTCCATTAGTCCAACTATCCAATCAACGATTTCAGGTACAATGATATAATGATTACTATAGTCTAACAATATAATCAACTATAATTTGATTGGTTAAATTCAAATATATTGATTACTATAATCCAATTATTTAATCAACTATAAATTGAAGTAGTTTGAATACAATCCAACTGTTTATTTAAAACAACGATTAAATATTAGTCCAACTAATATATTTATTATTAATAAAGAAAAATGAAATGAGCGTGTATTGGCAAGTATCTAAACGAGATTGCAAATTTAATACTTGCCTCCCACTATTTTTCGGCGAGTCTCTAACCCTCTATTGAGTATTCGGGAAACCTTGTTTCCTAATGGGCTAGGATCTCGTTAAATAACACACAACCTTGACTTTGGCCAACAAGCTGTATGATATTTAACTAGGTAGATCTCTAAGATCAATTGGATCTCATCCAATTCCTAGATCCAGTAGGTGGACATCCAAGTCCGAAACATATATCTTATATATGCCAATATATCCAATATAATCCCTAACCTTTTTCCTCTGAATCAACTAAGCCTTGACTTTGGCACAACAAACTTAATGATTCCAGTTAAGCGAGACCCATTGACCTTGGAAAGCTTCGTAATCGATGTCGATGGACAAGAAGTGATCTTGAATTTGGCCAACAAATCACAACTTGGACAAGACATGCGATATGGAACAAAGCCTTCATGATTCAAACACATCCGCGATGGACAAATGTCTTGACTTTGGCCAACAAACCAGTGCCAATCTTGGATCTTGAGAATGAATCATTCAATGGAAGGAAAAACGTTTAATATTTGTTGAGGGTTTTTCGCGTAATTGGCAACCAATTAATTAACTTTGATTAGGTCTCATCATACACCCTTAAGCATGCATTCTAAAAGCATAATAAGGCGCGGTAAATAAATTAATAATGATATGCGGATGGATATTTAAAACAACTTGTTCCTAAAACAAATCTCTCACTTTTCTCTCTCCCGCTAGCACAAATCTTACTTCTACCCAATTACATAACACTTCTAAAGAAACCTCATTTACATTGTGGGGGATAGGTGAGAAGAGAAATACAAAGAATCAAGAGGTAATAGGCTGGACACGCAGGTCCAATTTAATAAATTCTAAATTTATTACAATAATTTCCAAAATTGCCCTCACCCATCTAATATCCATCCGATATACATTATTCATACATCACATCCATGTATTCACACAAAGTATGTTATCAATCAATCTAATCCAATTAATTAATATGAAATTAATGACCATCAAATGTTCAAACAACGATTTGATTTGCGCGAGTCAAACTCGTTTTAAGAATAAGTACTCAAAGTACGAATTCTTGAATTATATCAAACTACAATATTAAATCCAATTTAATTTGTATTTAATATTAATTCTATATTTAATTCTAAATTAAATAATTATACTTTATTAATGAGCCTTTGCGACTTAGATTCTAAATCTAATCTTAACGGGTCTCAAAGCCCAATTAACATCCAATGTCAATTTAATTAATGTCCAATGTGCTTTCAATTAATTTATAAGGCATGGACTTTGGCAACTAAAGCCCAATAAGGAATCACCCTTTTCCAAAAATCAATTTAGGCCCATTAGGCCCAATTAAAATTTTAAAGGCCCATTTTATTATATTTGGACTTTATGGAAATGGTTTTAGGCCCAATTGGATCCAACCAATTAACCTAAACCAAACTTGGCCCAACCAAGCCCATTAAGCCCAAATACAACTTTATTAGCCCAATTCCAAATTTAGCCCAACTAATTTAATCACAATATTCCAACTATCACAATTAAATCAATTAAAGTGTATAACCATAATTAATTATTCAAATTAACATAATTAATCTTGCTAATCATCATCAACACATGTCCAACATTATTGAATCAAAAAATCATCTCATTTCATGCTATTAAGCTCACGGCAATTTAGGGATTTTAAATTCGATTTCGATTTTAATCCAATTAAATCCTAAATCAATTTATCCCAAGTCTTTCAACTCATCCAATGATCAAAAAACAAAATTACCATGACTTTAGGGCATACTACACACATTCGGCCAGGCCAAATTATTGGGGAAAAAATAATCCAATTCAATTTTCATCAAATTGATCATGCATAACTCTAAGTTATCATCATTCAAGCATACTCAATCAATCAATTTTATCAAATCATGCTCAAATCAATTTTACCCAAATTTTACCCTAATTCAATTTCATGCTTAATCAAGGCTCTTGATACCATTGTTGGGTTTTCTAGGTCAAACCAAGATCTAATTAAGAAATGAAATGTGCGAATACAACAAAGTAAAGTTTTTTTGGAAATACTCACTTTGATCGGCTTTTGCGATGCGAAGACAACAAAAAAATTTCTGCTCCTTGAAGGTCTCGGCCAAGTCCTCATTTGTGCTCCTTGTGTTGTCTTCAAGCTCCAAGCTTTGATTTGAGATTCCATGCTCATGAATGGGTTTCCCTATCACCTTTGTGAGACTCCATGGATGTGCTAGCTCATGAAAAATTGCAACAATTTTTCTTCTTCTTCCTTTGCTAGATTCGGCCAAGCTTTTGTAAAAGGGGGAGAGAGGCGTGAATGATGGAAAGAGATGGAGAGAGTTGTGTATATTGTTTCTAAAACAATTACCAAGCCATTTTCCAAAGTCAAAAACCCTTTTTGGTATATGCTTTCCAAAAGCAATTGGAGGGAAAAGAGCATTAATTGCTCTCAACACCTCCATCACCAAAAAGGTGACATGACATACATCACAAAAAGTGGATCTGACATGCGAGTGACTTGCGATGTGACTTGTGATGTGACTTGTGGCCGCACTTGATTCAAAATCGGAGTGGCCTCGCAATCACATCCCGGGCTCGGGTTCGTTAATTCCGAATTAACGAATTTTCCATTGCGACGTAATTAAATCAAATTTAATTAAATAATTATGCCTAGCAAAATTACTATTCACGTCGCTAGCGAATTAATTCAAAATTAACTCGTTCGCCCGAATTAAAATCTAATTTAATTCCGCGTCGAAATCTAATTTGTATAATATATCGAATATATTATTTTATCGATTAATTCGAAATTAATCGTTCTCTCTCTTTAAATAATATTTTATCCCAGATAAAATATTTCCGTAATTAGTCCTAGATTACTTTTCTCTCTTTTATAATTAATCCCAGATTAATTATGTCCGAGTCATACGTCATCGGTGAATCTTCGGGAAGCGACCCTTGAGATCCATGGATATGTTGGCAGTAAAGCCGGTCGTCGGACTATCCGAACACGTATGTACCTAGTACTACGTTTTTACCGATTTACAAGACATGGTTGGCTTCTAGAAAAGCACCGTGCCTACCCAATTCTCCAGAAATATTCTTAAAGGAATATGTAATCTATATCAGGCGTAGTATACGTTGTATTGCGTATTGCGATCCAGTATCTGATGTCACGTGCTAGGCCTGGGGCTGGAATTGTGTCTGCCCCGTACGAAGCACATATCGGATATCTGGTAACTAGTCTCTATAATCGGATAAACATGACCTAGTCATATTATCCCGATAGCTGCAGCATATAAGAGCATCAGTTCCGTATCCTACGTGACCATCATCTCCATATGACTGAAGTGATACTTCCATCTTGACATCACACCCAATACATTACGATTCTCAATATACCCAGAAGAGGCGTACAAAGAACCTGTTAAAGCCCTGGACGACCAAAACCAAAGTATATTGATTGTCACAAGTATTAGCAATGCAAGTCTCAGGTTAAGACCAAATACACCTACCCTGATTTGGACTTCCATAGACACATAGTCATACTACCAATGGAATTTCGAGGGGTCTATCCAGAGCGAAGCTGTTTCCGTACCATCTGTAAACACAACCTTCTATTACACTTGCATGAGTATACAATACCCAAATATATGAGAACTATGCTGTTATGCTCCCACAATGCGCACACGTGCAATACTAGTCTATTCTGCACTATCGATGTCCAATCTCGATAATACTATGACTAGGGATATTTTAATGATTAAACCTTAGTGGATTAATATTGTCTCATATCTTATTAATCCGTAACTAATCATATGGACTTTTATCATTTATATATCTTGGTAATCCAATTACAAATGATAGAAATGGCAATTTCCTTTGTCACATAGTTAATTTATACAACAACACAATGTTCTGTACAAATAGTGATGCTATGGGTCATAATTGTCCAACACAGCCCCCACGTTCCTCTTCTCAGCAGCCCCTCATAATGCATGAACAAACAGCCCTCACATACCTACTCAGCCCCTCCATTAACGCACGAACAAAAGCCTAAATAACCACAAAACAATCCCCTAAAAATAGTGCAAAATCACCCTTGAAAACTATCCAAACCGACCCCAAACCAGTCCGTAAAACAGTCCAGAAAATAACCGAAAACAGTCCCCCAAAATAGTGAAGAAAACTACAGTAAAAAATAGTAAAAACAGTGAAGAAAACAGAGAAAATGACAGTGAAAACAGCGGAACAGTAAAGGAAAATCTTGAACCAGAAAACCAGAAAAATAACGGAGTATTAACCCTTCCGGGGACGACATAACGCACTTCCGAGGAGCATATTAAAATGTATGACCGAGTGCCTTTTTTTTATTATTTATCTTTTCAGTTATTCTTTGTCGATCATTCGCATGCATCGTTGTGTTTTATGGATGGTTTCATTTGTGTTGGGTTGATGGTTGAGTGCTATCCCTTGCGGTATATCGGATAGAAACCCAAACGTAAATTCCGTAGCCGAATCCGAATGGACGGTAGTGCGGTCTGTACTTGGGATACAACTCAATGTACCGCTTGAGAAAATTTCAAGCACGTGTTATATTTTGGTATTTAATTTTGTTCCGCTGTTTATTTTCGATGTGTTGTTTCTTTAGTAATGCATTGATAATTTAATACGCATGGGCTAACTAGGGTGGATTAAAGGTCCGCTATTCGAGGGAAATGCCTGAAGGCTACCTTTACCACGATGTTTTGCCGCGCCTTTTATTTTGTCATTTACCCTTTGCATATCATTGCTTTATTTACGCATGCATTGCATTCTTGTGCGCATGGGCTAACTAGGGTGAATTAAATATCCCCCATTGAGAGGAATGCCTAAAGGCTACCTTTACCACGATGTTTTGTCGCGCCTTTCATTATGTCATTTACCCTTTGCATATCATTGCTCTATTTACGCATGCATTGCATTCTAGTGCGCATGGGCTAACTAGGGTGGATTAAAGGTCCTCTATTTGGGGGAAATGCCTAAAGGCTACCTTACCACGATGTTTTGCCGCGCCTTTCATTATGTCATTTACCCTTTGCATATCATTGATTTATTTACGCATGATGCATTGTATTCTAGTGCGCATGGGCTAACTAGGGTGGATTAAAGGTCCTCTATTTGAGGAAAATGCCTAAAGGCTACCTTTACTACGATATTTTGCCGCGCCGGATGAAGTTCACTCGATTGAATGGGAAATGTGTTTAATCGAGCATACAAGGTCCCATATTATTTATTTGTTTATTCATGCATTGATAATTTAATGCGCATGGGCTAACTAGGGTGGATTAAAGGTCCTCTATTCGAGGGAAATGCCTAAAGGCTACCTTTACCACGATGTTTTGTCGCGCCAGACGAAGTACACTTGATTGAATGGGAAATGTGTTTAATCGGGCATACGAGGTCCTATATTATGTATTTGTTTATTCACGTATGGGTATGCGTTGTTTCAGATACCATTTTAGTAATCTCATTCGAACGCATTTCCGAACGCTACACGAACGTATGGATTCTGCCTCAGTCCGTTCGAATGCATTTATGAATGTTACTCTAACGCGCATGCATTTTGTTTTATCATGCATCAGGTCTTATCTCGTTCGAACGCGTTTCCGAACGCTATATGAACGCGAACATTCTGTCTCATTTCCGTTCGAACGCGTTTCAGAATGCTACTCGAACGCTCATGTATTCTGCTTTACCATGCATCAGGTCTCATCCTGTTCGAACGCGTTTCCGAACGCTATACGAATGTGAAATTTCTGTTTACCATTCGAACGCATTTTCGAACGCTACACGAACGTCCATACAGTGAACAAATTTCTTTTCATCCCATTTCACGCACGTTTGCTTCTTTGGTCATTTCTTTTGCATTACATAATTAATCATATCATTTCATTATTGACACTTTTACTGTTATCATTTATTTATATTTCCGCATTTATCTATTTAATATGTTCATGAAATTGTGTGCTTGCCGTTATGTCGATTTACTTTTATGTATGCAAACTTAGATATAGGTTATTCTTATGTGTGTATTTTGCGTAGACTTGTTTATATTATTGCATGAATCCGTTCATTACAAGTGACATAAGTAAGGGACCATTCCGAATCCAACGGTTTGAGGTATTCCCTTGTGAGTGGTGAGTGCGACCTTAAATCATTTCCCAGTTCACACTGGGTGGCGACTCCATTTTATTTCTCCGGTTTAGTCCCCGCGAGCTACTCCGTACTCCCGACCAGGCCGCGAGCCCGGGACAGTGTCGCCCACTTCTGTGTCCTACATGCGTCTCCATTGCTAGCAAAACACTACAAAGAATCATCTTAAAGGTTCTCAAGGGCAAGTTCTTTGTGGGTCTTCTTTGTGGCCTTGGAAGGGTTTTATTCCTACAAAATCGAATTCACGGTTCTTGGGGTTCTGTCCGTTGCTTGGATTTCGAATCCAAGTGTGTTTCTTGTCATTTGGTATCTAGAGCTCAGGGTTCCAAGGTCTGATTTTTCCTGTCTTTTCTTTTTTGTTTGATTCTGTTTTTATTTTCGTTCTTTGTTATTTTCGTTTCAGTTCTTGTTGGATCTTGTTCCGTTTTCGTTTTGTTTATTTATGGATCTGGTGGTTTTGTTGTGCTCTGCATATCAATTCATATTTTATCATTTTCTAGTTCTGGGTTTTATTTGTGTTCTTCATATAAGTTCGTCATACACATTCTGTTCTTTAACATATGTTGAAGAAATAAGCATGTTCTTTGGCGGCTGTGTGGCTTGTTTCTAAAACCCTAGTGAAGTACAAAAGAAAAAGAAAATAAACCATCAGATTCAGACTCTACAATCAGACACTAAACCTTAGACTCTGAAATCAGACCCTAAAACTTAACCTATGAAATCAGACTTTGAATTCAGACCCTGAAACTCAACCTCTGAAATCAGACTCTAAAAACTTAGCCTTTGAAATCTGACTCTAAAATCAGACCTTAAAACTTAGTCTCTGAAATCAGACCCTGAAGATTAGCCTCTGAAAATTAGACTCTGAAATCAGACCCTGAAAAGTAACCTCTGAAATCAGACCCTGACCAGTAGCCTTTGAAATCAGACCCTGAAAAGTAACCTCTGAAATCAGACACTGACCAGTAGCCTCTGAAATCAGACCTTGACCAAAAGCCTCTGAAATCAGACCTGAAAATCAGCCTCTGAAATCAGAACCTAAATCAGCCTCTGAAATCAGAACCTTAATCAGCTACTGAAATCAAAACCTTAAACAGCTTCTGAAGTTATAAAAAAAAAAGGGACTTGAGTGATAGTGATCACTTGAGGGGAAAAAAAAGAGTAAAAAAGTGAAAATTTTTGGTTGAGTTTAGTTTGTTCTATATTATCATTTGGGTATCCGTGAAGGGTATTCCATCAAAATTTCTATAGAGGTGCCAAATTTTCTCAGGAAATTGCATACGACCGTGAATTTGCATGCTTATTTTTTCCATTATGCTAATTGTTTACTTCTTTATTCTAATTACTCTAGCTTAAGTATTATTGATTGAGTCTTCATCATTACTATTCCTGTTCACATTTTGTTTTCGCCTACCCTATATATATATTATTGGGTCCATTGTTTTTCATGCTAGCTTGAGGACTACACTTGGTTTTGTATTCTTGGATTGAGTGTGATTCACACTTGAATTGAGGAAGAACTCAAGAGTGGTAAAAGGTAGTGATTGTGAGCACAGTATCAGGTAAAAGCCAATAGAGTGCAAACACGAGTGAGAGTGATATCATTCGAGTGTAAACACGTGAGATTGTGTGAGGATTTACATATTTGCTTTACTTTCTTGTTATTTCTAATCTTTGTTTAGTGTTGAGATGACATGTCTAACCATTGATGAAAAGCTTGAGGCTTTGGATAGGAAATTTACAGATATGATGGAGAACATGAATACTACTTTCGAGAGATTGACCAAGAGTGTAGATAATTTTCAAACTGGTAGCGGTCCCAGAGCACCACCACGCCAGCATATACCACCACCTCAGAATGTACCACCAACTCATAATGTGCCACCTCGACGTGTACCACCACATATGTACCACCAGATGAAGAGGAAGCTGAAAATGAGTATGATGATTCTGATGGTCTTGATGATGTGGAGGAGAGATTTAAGCCTGGGCATGATATGAGGCCTAATAGGAGGTTTGATAGGAGGAATGATATGAGGGATAAATGATTTGATGATAGAGGTGCATTTGATGCCAGAAGAGGGGATATGGTAGACGAGGAGATGTAGATGGTGATCTAGGTAGCATCAAGATCAACATACCAACATTCCACGCGAAGAAGAATGATCCTGAAGCTTATTTAGAATGGGAAAATAAAATAGAATTGATTTTCAGCTGTCATCACTACTCAGACGAGAAGAAGATCAATCTAGTAGCAATTGATTTTACCGATTATGCTATGATTTGGTGGGATCTGCTTGTCTCTACTCGGAGGAGAAATTATGAGAGACCGGTTCAGATATAGGCAAAACTTAGAGGTCTCATGAGAAATAGATTTATACCCAGCAATTACTATAGGGAATTGTATCAGAAACTACAACATCTGTATCGGGGGACCAAGAGTGTTGATGACTATTACACCGAGATGGAAGTTGCCATGATCATGGCAAATGTAGTTGAGGATGCATAAGCTACTATGGCACGGTTTCTAGGGGGCTTGAATAGAGAGATTGCAAACATGGTGGAGTTGCATCACTATGTTGATTTGGAGGATATGCTTCACATGGCTATCAAGGTAGAAAGGCAACTCAAGAAAAGGTCAACATCCAGATTTGGTACTCATGCTACTTCTGCATGGAAGGGAAAATAGGTTCCGAATGAGAAGCGAGATGGAGGCTTTGACAAGCCTAGAGGCGAGTTTAGTGGAGGCTTTAATAAGCCTAGGGCCGAACCTAGTGCCAAGGGTAAAGAGGCTACAGAATCGATCAAAACTAGACCAAAACCTGAGGGTTCAGCTACTAGAACTAAAGATGTAAAATGTTTCAAATGTTTGGGCATGGGACACTATGCTTCACAATGTCCCAATAGGCGTACCTTAGTGATTGATAAAAAGAGTGGAGAGGTGTACTCTACCGATAGTGAGGTTGAAGAGGAGATGCCAGAGTTGGAGGATGCTAGTGACCATAAGGGAGCTGCATACTGTTGGGTTTCTAAGGTCAAACCAAGATCATTACAAGCATGAAATAATGTGTATACGGAAAGAAATATAGCGGAAATATACTCACAATGCTCGGTTGGATGGATGTGTAGAGTTCAAAAATTCATCTCTTTGAAGTTGTTCCAAGCTCCTCCAAAGTGTGTATCAAGCTCCAAGCTTTGATCTTTGATTCCAAGCTCAATGGGAAAAGTTTCCCTAACACCTTAGTATGATTCTTTGATGTGTGCTAGCACTTAGTAAAAATTGCAACAATTTCTTCTTTGTTCCTTGAAGCTCTCGGCCAAGCCAAGTTGAGAGAGAAATTTTCACTTTGGCGTGAATGAGAGAGATGAGAAGAGATGAGTGTTGACTTACTTTTGATTTCCAAAAATAAAAAATATGATATACCAAACTCAAAGTTGGTAAAGGTCAATCATCTCTCACATTAGTGTGTTGAACAAGTCATCAACAACCCACCAAATTCCATCAACTAAAAGTTGATTAAAGTTACTAGATGATGTGACTTATGATGTGACTTGTGGGCCCCACTTGATTCAAAATCCGAGTGGGCCCGCAAACACATTCCGGGCTCAGGTTCGTTAATTGCGAATTAACAAATTTTCAGTTGCGACGTAATTAAATCAAATTTAATCAAATAATTATGCCTAGCAAAATTACTATTAAAGTGATCGCGAATTAATTCCAAATAATTCATTCGTCCGAATTAAAATCCAATTTTAATTCCATTATGAAATCGAATTTCATTTAATATATCATTTTATCGATTAATTCTGAATTAATCGTTCTCTCTCTTCTCATAGAATTTTATCCCAGATAAATTCTCGCCGTAATTAATCATTGATTAATTTTTTTTCTCTCTTCTAATTAATCTCAGATTAATTATGTTCGAGTCATACGTCATCGGTGAATCTTCGGGAAGCGACCCATTAGATCCCTGGATATATTGGCAGTAAATCCGGTTGTCGGACTATCCGAACACGTGCGTACCCGGACCACGTTCTTACCGATTTACAAGACATGGTTGGCTTCTAGCAAAGCGCCGTGCCTACCCAATTCTCCAGAAATATTCTTTAAGGAATATATAATCTATAACAGGTGTCGTATATGTAATATTACGTATTACGATCCAGTATCAGATGTCACATGCAAGGCCTGAGGCTGGAATAGTGTCTGCCCCGTACGAAGCATATATCAGATCACAAGCTACTAGTCTCTATAATCGGATAATCATGACCTTGTCATGTTATCCCGATAGTTGCAACATAATAGAGAACCAGTTCTGTATCCCTGCGTGATCATCATCTCCATATGACTGAAGTGATACTTCCATCTTGACATCACACCCAATACACTACGATTCTCAATAAACCCAGAAAAGGCGTACACAGAATCTGTTAAAGTCCCGGACGACCAAAACCAAAGCGTATTGATTGTCGCAAGTACTAGCGATGCAAGTCGCAGGTTAAGACCAAATACATCTACCCTGAATCGGATTCCCATAGACACATAGTCATACTACCAATGGGATTCCGATGGGTCTATCCAGAGCGAAGCTGTTTTCGTACCATCGACAAACACAACCTCCTATCACACTTTCATAAGTATCCAATAATTAAATATATGAGAACTATGCTGTTACTTTTCCATAACATGCACAAGTGCAATACTAGTCTATTATGCATTATCGATGTCCAGTCTCGATAATACTACGACTGGAGATATTTAATGATTAAACCTTTGTGGATTGATATTGTCTCATATCTTATAATCCGGAACTAATCATAAGGACTTTTATCATTTATATATTTAAGTAATCTAATTACAAAATGATAAAATACAATTTCCATTGTCACATTGTAAATTTGTATAAAAACCACAAAGTCTTTTACAAATAGTGACGCTATGGGTCATAATTGTCCAACAATCTCCCACTTGGCCTATAGCCAGTCACTTAAGCATCTAACACCTGAACTATGTACATGTCGCTCAAACTTTTGCTGAGGAATAGCTTTCGTCAGCGGATCTGTAATGTTGTCCTCTGATGCGACCTTCTCGATCTTCACATCGCCATGATGTATGATCTCACGAATTAGATGGAAACGTCGAAGAACATGCTTGGATCATTGATTAGACCGCGGTTCCTTAGCCTGCGCTATAGCCCCGTTATTGTCACAATACAATGGAACCGGCTCAGCTGCTAACAGAACTACTCATAATCCAATTAGGAATTTACGGATCCAAACTGCCTCTTTTGTTGCTTCAGCTGCAGCAATGTATTCCGCTTCTGTTGTTGAATCGGCAACGGTCTCTTGCTTGGAAGATTTCCAGCTTACTGCTCCGTTGTTCAAACAAAATATGTACCCGGATTGCGACTTACAATCGTCTTTATCGGTTTGGAAACTTAAATCGGTAAACCCTAGTTACCTCAAGTTCTCCATCTCCATAGATTAAGAAATCATCCTTAGTTCGTCTAAGATACTTAAGGATGTTCTTAACCGCCATCTAGTGACCATCACCTGGATCGGCATGATAGCGAATACACATGCTCAAAGCATAGGAGACATCAGGTCGCGTACATATCATGGCATACATGATCGATCCGACTGCCGAAGCGAACATGATCCGACTCATGTTGTCTCTCTCATCTTAAGTTTTAGGACACATGTCCTTAGATAGAGTGACGCCATGTGATACTGGCAATAGTCCCCTCTTGGACTGATCCATGTTGAATCTCTTCAACACTTTATCAATGTACATACTCTGGGAGAGTCCAAGCAGCTTTCTAGATCTATCCCGGTGGATCTTTATTCCTATAATAAATGCTGCTTCTCCCAGATCTTTCATGGAGGATTTTAATGAAAGCCAAGCTTTCACCGATTGTACATGGGAATGTCATTGCCTATAAGCAATACATCATCGACATAAAGGACAATGAATGTTAGTGCGCTCCCACTAACCTTCTTATATACACAAGGATCATCCTCGTTTTGAACGAAATCATATTCTTTTATGATCTCATCAAAATATTGATTCCAAGAATGTGATGCTTGCTTCAATCCATAAATGGATCGATTTAACTTGCAAACCTTGTCTGCATGTTTAAGTATGACAAAACCGTCAGGCTATTGCATATAAACATCCTTCAAAAAGTTTCCGTTAAGGAAAGCGGTTTTGACGTCCATTTGCCATATTTCATAATCGAAATATGCAGCAATAGCAAGCACAATCCGATGGATTTAATCATGGAAACATGTGAAAAAGTTTCGTCGTTGACGATACCCATTCACTACAAGTCTAGCTTTGTACGTTTGTATGTTGCCATCCATGTCGGTCTTCCTCTTGAAGACCCACTTGCAACCAATAGGCTTTACGCCTTCTGGTGCATCAAACCAGTGTCCAAACTTGGTTGGTGTACATGGAATCCATTTCAGACTTCATGGCATCTTGCCATAAACTGGAGTCGATACCTTGTATCGCTTCCTCATGCGTAGCCGGCTCGTTATCCTCAATAGATTAATATCTACATGAGGTGAGATTAGAAACCCATACCTCTCAGGTTTTTTTCTGACTCTCTCGATCTACGCGGTTCTTGTGTATTCGAAGATTGTGGTACAGTTTCATCCCAGATGAACTGTTCATGTTCCGTTAAGGATTCCGTGCCAGGAACAGTATCACTATGATTTTCATCGAGTTCTACTTTCCTCCCACTAACCACTGCATTTAGGAACTTCTTCTCAAGGAAAACCGCATGTAGAGCAACAAATACTTTGTTCTCTTGTGGGTGGTAGGATTAATATCCTTTGGTTTCCCTAGGATATCCTACAAATAGGCATTTATCCGATTTGGGTTCTAGTTTGGTACCATCCAAATGTTTAACGTATGCCCAGTAACCCCAAATGTTCAGGAATGAGAAACCTGGTTTCTTTCCTGTCTATATTTCATACGGAGTCTGTTGAACAGACTTTGACGGAACCTTATTCAAAATAAGTATTGCACTGTTCAATGCATATCCCCAGAAGGAAATAGGTAGCTCTGTGCGACTCATCATCGACCTTACCATGTCCAACAAAGTTCGGTTTCTCCGTTCGGACACACCGTTTAATTGCGGTGTTCCGGGAGGAGTCCACTATGAAAGAATACCATACTCTTTCAAGTAATCCGAAACTCATTGCTCAAGTATTCTCCACCACGGTGACCGTAATGTTTTAATATTTTTACAGGTCTGTTTTCTATTCGTGTCGAAACTCTTTGAATTTCTCAAAGGTTTCCGACTTGTGTCTCATAAGATACACATAACCATAACGCGATGCATCATCATAAAGGTTACAAAGTATTCATATCCACCTCTAGCCTCGCTAGACATGGGCCCACATATGTCACTATGAACAAGGGCTAACAGTTTGGTGGCATGTGCACCTTTACCGCTAAAAGGTGTTTTAGGCATTTTGCCTAATAAACAAGATTCACAGACGTCATATGAATTTGGATCAAATCCGTCCAAGTACCCACTCTTCGAAAGTGTGATATGCGAGTCTTGTTAATGTGTCCCAGACGACAATGCAACAAATAAGTTTCATCTTTGTTACTTAGTTTAAGCCTTTTGTTTGTTACATTATATGTTTGAGATTGATTTATATTCAAAATATAAATATTCACATCAGCACTGCATATATCCATATCATTTTTATACATAAAACACCCAATGTTTCTAAATACAAAAGTATACCCACATTGGGCTAATAAAGATACAGATATAATATTCCTAGTCAAACTAGGTCCATAATAACAGTCTGAAAGATAAGTACATGCCCGAGGGCAGTCCAAAATATAAGTCCCAACGGCCAAAACGGCGATTCGTGCCCATTTCAACGCGGAGGTCACTCTCCCTGAGGCCAGTCTCCTGCTAATCCGCAAATCCTGCACATCAGTACATATATGAGTACCACAACCAGAATCAAAAATCCAATTTTTAAAACTAGAAGTAGACATTTTATTTTATAACAATCATACCTGAAGCCGGTGCCTTGCCCGCTTTGATTTCCTTCATGTGCGCCTTATACTTACAGCAGTCACGCTTCCAGTGACCCGTTTTGCCACATGCAGGCATACATCTTGGGATTTGTCCTTAGCCTTCCCAGAAGACTTTGACGATTTGGCCTTGCCCTTTTCTTCTTCTTATTTACACCTCCAGTTGCCTTGGCCAAGCCCTGGAGACTGAGATGTTGAAGCGAAGTGCGCCTCACACTTTTTGCCCTTCATAGCTCTTTTTCTGCTTCACGCATCATTACCATCAACTCTCCAAGAGTATTGTCTTGTTTATCATATTGTAGTTCATGATGAACCCGCTCCATCTCTCAGGAAGAGACTGCAAGATCAAATCTATAGAAGTCTCAGCCTCAAAGGTTATACCTAGCTGACTCAGCTGTTCAATGTCAGAAATCATCTGTGACACATGGTGCTCAACAGATGTACCCTCTAACATCATGAGCGAAAGAGCTTCTTCTACAATTCATACCTTTGCGATCTAAGGTTAGATCAATAAAGGTCCTTCAATTTTCATCATAGTATAGGGATCCAATCCCTTATTTTGGCG
>SKCR01002517.1:0-27561 GCA_019454045.1 Zanthoxylum bungeanum
CAGTTTAGTCCCCCGTGGCTATTCCGTACTCCCAACCGGCCGCGAGCCCGGAACAGCATGCGTCGCCCAGTTTCTTGTGTTCCCACAATTGTGTTGGAAGATATGCTATATAAAAAATGCCAAGACGGTTTATTGTTAAATGTGTAGGGCCATCGGAGTAAAAAATTATATAGCCGAAATACACGAAGACGTTTGTGGGGCTCACCAGGCCGGAATAAAAATGAGGTGGTTGATAATACGAAGTGGATATTATTGGCCGAAAATGGGGGAATCAAACATATCGTATGCCAAAGGATGCATCGCTTGTCAGAAGCATAGGCCCATTCAGAGAGCACCAGCAATCGAAATGGTCTCTATCATTAAACCATGGCCATTCATGGGATGGGCGATAGATTTGATAGGAAAAATCTATCCCGCGTCCAGCAGGAGGCATACCTTTATTATTGTCGCTACAGATTTCTTTACTAAATGGGTGAAAGCAATCCCGGTAGTTTAGATTTCCCAGGAGAAAATTATCAAATTCATAAGGAACATATCATAAACCGATTCGATATACCACAAACAATAATGGTGGACCATGGTACTTCGTTAAATGGCGGAAACGTAAAAAGCATCCTGGCCGAATATGGAATCCGGCTAGTAAACGCCACTCCATACTATCCTCAATCAAACGGTCAGGCCGAATCGTCCAACAAAACCCTTAAATGATTGATTCAAAAAATGGTGACAGACAATGCTAGGCAATGGGACGAATGTTTGAGTCAAGCTCTGTGGGCCTATAGAACGTCACCACGAACGAGTACCTCGGTCACACCATTTCAATTGGTATATGGTCAAGAGGCCGTGCTACCAGTTGAAGTAAATATTGAATCTACTAGGGTGAAATTGCAAAAAGAATTAACAAATGTGGACTACAACGAAGCAATGATCCATAATTTGTTGGAATTGGACGATATTAAATGCGATGTTGTGAATCGTCTGGAGCACAAAAGAGAAAAATAGCCAAGGAATATATTTAGAAAGTCATGGCTAAATTGTTCAGAAAGGGCGAGTTAGTATGGAAAACTCTATTGCCACTGGGCTCCAAAGATCCGGCATATGGAAAATGGTCGCCTATTTTTTTTTATTTGAAGTAAAAGATGTATTACCAAATGAGGCCTATCATTTAAAGATTTGAATGGAAAAGTGCATTTTGGGCGATAAATGGTAAAATACTTGAAAAATATGTGCCCTCGTTATGAGAGCACGAAAATGTAATGTCTTTGTAATGTATGATCATTAATACAGGACAAAAACATCCTCAAAAATACAACATCTGGGTGATAGAACGTCCCTAGCCGAGGATCCCTGGAGCTCATCAGACGAATCTTTCAAGAGCGTGAGCTACTCCCCCGGGTTCTACCACTCTCTTAACATCACAGCATCGGCCTCTCACTAGATCGGCCAAGCACTTCTCAAAACTAAATCGGATAAAAGTAATTTTTGGGAAGCTCAACAGTTTATCTAACCGTTCATTTGGCGGCCGACATAAATCTAAAATCCATGATTTCTCTTTATATGTGTCAACATGAGTTGATCCCCGGGAGCATCGTCCAGGTTGTCACCATTATTATTGCATGTAGCAGAGGAGAAAATAGAGTTGATGTGACAAAACTATCAGGCTACATGCTTACTTTCGGCAAAGTCAGGCCTAGGGCAGAGAACCCATCAATCGGTCAGGTAGCACGTGGAAAACATTGCAAATGAGAACAATATCATGTCTTGAGAGTATGTAAAAAGAGGAAGGTTAAAGGGTATGCTCTGAAAAGTAGCTTGTGAACAATAATAAAATAACAACTGTAACCTCTTTCAACCGCCCGGCCAAGGGCCAATCCTACTCAAAACATCTCAGTTTGGCCTCCCATAACCAAGCAAATTCCTTATTGAACAGATGGAAGAGGGAAGAAACAGATGGAGCAGAGCAGAGCCGGAAAAAAGAAAAAGATCTGTATGGAACGGGGGCCGTCGGAAATAAGAGTTTTTCTTTACTGAATTGTGAAATGGAATGTAAGAAAGTGAGCCAACGGCCATCCACATGGTTTGAGGTGCAAAATGAAATGTAACGATGCGGATGGTGTAACATCTGTTGGCAGAGGATACCTGTTCCTCTGTGTGGAAGGTACTACACTCCCCGTTTCGCAGATTGCCTGTACTGAAAGATTAGTCGGGTAGCTAACTAGTCGAGGCCGAGAAGAAAAACACCGTCAGGCCAGGCCTCAATTAATGTAGTAGCCTCCCCTGAGTGAGAAGAAAGAACGAAAAATGAGAAAGAAATTATAAAGTCACCCTAGACAGGTGTCGTTACACGAGGAATTATAAGGCGACATTTTCCACCCTAATATAGAGAAATTCACCTCGATTTCACTTCCAATTCAACCAAGGTGAATTTGGGGGACAATTGTTGACAAAAGAAGAAATGTTACCCTAGAGCGAAATCACCATAGAGTGAAGGAGTAAAGGATGAAGGCAAGAAGGACGACGAAAGGAAGAGCGATCGGAGTAATCACTGGATTACACAACGATTAAGAAGACAAAGGACTCAGGACGATCGAAACAGCAATGAGAGCGACAAAGAGCTCAGGGCGATCGAAACAGCATTTAAAGCGACGAAGGGCTTAGGACGACCGAAGCAGCGATTAGAACGAGAACACGTGAAGCAGTTGATCCCACGACTACAACAGTTAGGCAGTTTCCTCCCCACGATCAAGCAGTTGAGACGCACAGCTCAACGGTTGAAGACATGATCCAGCAGTTGCAGAGAGTTACTGAAATTGCCCAAGCGGTTTACAAACTTCACTATAAAAGGCTTATTTGTACAAAGATGAAAAACCCTCAATCAAATGAATACTCAAATGAGCATTTTATCTTTTATTACGTAGTTTTTATAATCTAGGACTGTAATTTGTGTGCTTGTGCCCCTTGGAGGCTTATTCACTTAATCAAACACCCCTTGCTGAGACTTTGTCTCATGAGGTTTGAACCTTACACGCTCTTCTCTCTTCTCGCGCACAAAAATCGCGTAAACACAAGAATATGACTGCATTTCTTCATTACGCACTGATTTATGTGGCAAATACAACGAATGTGATGAGCTATGGGAAAACATGTTTCAATGGCTTTAATAAGCCCCAAATCCCGATCTGAAACAAAAACTGATGGCAATGATGCTCATTTTTCAACCATACATTTCTTCAAGATTGATAATGCCCATGTTAGCTGCCCAGCCGTCTCATTACTAAGATATGCGAACATAAGCGAGTAAGTTCGCATTGTGGATGTGATACCAACAACCTCCAATAGTGGTATCTGATACTCGTTGGTCTTGTATGTTGCATCAATGATTAACACATAAGGAAAGTTAACAGACAACTCTAGGCTTTTAGGATGAACCCAAATAATATCTGTAATTTCATTGGTGTCTGGATTTGTAAGGTAATCATTAAGATAATTTTTCTTAATCAATTGATCCAAAACATATTGAATAGTAGTTAGACCACCCCGTTTCGCTTCTTTGTTTCTGGAAATAACATTGTAAATGCTTTTGATCTCCGTACTATTTGACAGGTCTATTTCTTTTAAAACACTAAGAATTTCACGAGGTGCGGTGTTGTTGGCCATATCAAGCATAAATTGTTTCTCTAACGGTTTTAGCCTAGACGGATATTCATGACCTTCAAGATATTCTGCTACTTGATGGTTATGGAAACCACATGTAACCTTTAATCCCCACATAACACCGTCTGGAGGTTTTGGTATACCTCGCAGCTCAAATGGGCATTCATACTTTTTTTGTCCCACTATTTTTTATTATGGATTAACCTTCAACATGACACTTTGGCAGCTTGCCGCCTTTCAAATTAGCAGAATTTTTAATCACTATCACAATATTATTTTCTAGACCGACTCTTTTCGCCCAATTTATCATATCTTCTCTACTTTCAAATATCTATATAAAAAAATACTGAAGATGTATAAATAACAAATATACATAATTTCTACACTTTAAAAATAAATAACGAATATACATAATACAAACATAAAAATAACATGGTCTGTAGTAAATTCAGTTGTATAATCACAACTATTGTTGTAGATGCTTTCCCCACTTCGAACTTCATTCTCGCCTGACCAACTATTTGAAAATGAGCCCAAGTTACAGTTATCCATAATGTTTCTCAAAGATGATAACTCTATTCTAAGAAGAGAGAATGATATGTTGAAGGAGGAAGAGAGAATGGGATGAGAGAGGCTAAAATGATATTACCTTTAAACTTCAAACTACCTCTTTATATAAGAAGTAAACACAAATAAAATAAATAACTTAAAAAAAAGTAAAAGTAGATATGGATACTGATTTACGAAATTAAATAAGACAAACAACTTTTAATAAAGAAAATATAAAATCAGAATCAGAATCAGAATCAACACAACTTTTAATAAAATATTTTTTTTAAAAAAAAAGTAAAAGTAGATATGGATACGGATTTACGAAATTAAATAAGACAAACAACTTTTAATAAAGAAAATATAAAATCAGAATCAGAATCAGAATCAACACAACTTTTAATAAAATATTTTTTTAAAAAAAAAGTAAAAGTATATATGGATACTGATTTACGAAATTAAATAAGACAAATAACTTTTAATAAAGAAAATATAAAATCAGAACCAGAATCAGATTCAGAATCAAAATCAAAATCACACAACTTTTAATAAAATATAATATTTTTAAAAAAATTATGAGACCCATTTTTTTCGGAATTAAAAAAAATAAAAAAAATTAAAGAAGGGGGACAATTCCCCTTATCGTTCCCTTTTTTTAATTCCAAAAAAATATTATGAGTATATATAAAATTTATTTTATTTTAATATTTATTTTATTTTTTTTAAATCTTTTGGTTAAATTATATTATTTTAATAAATAAGTAGTATTAATTAAATTAAAATGAATCAAAAAATAAATGAATGATACGAAATTTGTAATATTTATTAACAAAAATCAAAAAATAAAAATAATTATAAAATAAAAAATAATTATTAAAATCACAAATGGAGATATAATTATTATATAATTATTTTTAAATATAATATATATAATATATAAATTTTTAATGTATAATAGTTGAAGAAGTCAAAATTGATAATGAGAGGGGCAATTTAGTAAGTTGACAATGAGATAAAGAGGGCAGAGTGTGTCAGCTGTGTCGGGGTGGGATGATGCTCAGTTTTTGGCACATTTTTTTTCGTCTTTGACCCAAGTCCCAAAAAGTGAAAGAAATAAATTTATGAATCATCTCGGTCTCATTACATGTTCTTTTGCTTGCCTTTCCTTTTATGGCAGAACCCATAAGTAGCCCCCTGAACTCTTATCCAACATTTCATTAGCTCATCAAACTTTTATTTTCACCCATTAGCCCACTGAACTTTTAAAAATCGTGTATCCAGCCCATTTACGTAACGCCGTTCCGCGCGTGTAACGAACGGACCGTTAAGTGAGATTGTTCAGATTTTTTTCCAGTGCCACGTAGACTTTTATAATACATCTCATTAGCCCACTGAACTTTTATAATACATCCCATTAGCCCCCTAAATTTTTATAATACATCTCATTAGCACCCCGAACTTCAATATTTTATTTATAAGCCTACATAACTTTAAAAATTGATGTTAAAAACTCTTTATAACTACATAAACCATCATCAACACAATCATGTCTTGAAAAAAATTACAAATGGTCTATTTAATTTCATTTGAACATTAATCAACACTACTAAAAAAAAGAAATTTTCATTTTTAAAAAAAAAAATAGTAAAACACAATCATATCTAATTTTTAATAAATAATTTTAGAATAAAGGTGACGCAAAATATTAATTGTTGATAATTTAAGTACCATGAATTTGTGTTTAATATGTTTTGTCACATTTATTCTAAAATTATTTATTAAAAATTAGATATGATTGTGTTTAACTATTATTTTTTTAAAAAAATAAAATTTCTTTTTTTTTCGTAGTGTTGATTAATGTTCAAATGAAATTAAATAGATCATTTGTAATTTTTTCAAGACATTATTGTGTTGATAATGGTTTATGTAGTTATAAAGAGTTTTTATAAAAGTATGGGACTAATGAGATGTATTATAAAAGTTCATGGGGCTAATGTGATGTATTATAAAAGTTCAGGGGGCTAATGAGATGTATTATAAAAGTTCAGGGGGCTAATGGGATGTGTTCTGGCCACGTCACCAACTCCAAACGGAAAAAATCTGACGTGGACGGTAAATGGAACGGCGTTACACTGAATGGGTTTGTTACATCGTTTTTAAAAGTTCAGTGGGCTAATGGGTGAAAATAAAAGTCTGGTGGGCTATTGAGATGTCGGATAAAAGTTCAGTGGGCTAATTATGGGTTCTGCCTTCCTTTTATTATTTATTATTTTCTTTATTTATTGCATGGCTGGCATTATGGTAATTTCCTTAGAATCAGGGTATAATTAATTTGTGTTCATTGCACGTTTGATTATGAAGGATGAATCTATGTGGATGAATGTTAAATTTAAGTGTAATGATAGGAAAAAAAAGTTTGGAATAAACGAGAATACTGTTAGTGTTCCGAGAACATATCGAGGATCTCTAAGATGATATTGTGTGTGAATATTCAAAGAAGTTGCGGAAATACTTACAATGATCGGATGTTGAGATTTCAAAAATATTTTCGTTTCGGAAGCTCAAAGCTTTGTGTTTGTGTTCCAAACCCAAGGGATTAGTTTCCCTATCACTTTAGTTGACTCCTTTTAAGTGCTAGCTTTAAGAAATTTTGCAACAAAATTTATAAAGGGAGAAAGGAAGCTCACGACAATGGCTAGGAGGGAGAGAGAGCTTTTTGTGTGTTTAGTGGTATAAGTCTTTCCAAAATTAAAACAAAGTGTGTTGGTTTTTGATTGAGTGTTGAATAAGCAATCCAAGCTTTCACTCAACCATTAACAACTTCAATCACTAGTCAATCTTGTTGATGTAAATCAAGTGGGTCCCACCACTTTTAAATTCCAAATTTAAGTCGAACAATCCAACACGCAACTTCGCTCGGGCCCGGGTTCATTTAATTCCGAATTAAACGAATTTACCGTTGCGACATAATTAAATATAATATAATTAAATAATTATGCATTGCAAAATTATTATTAAAGTCGCTTAAGAATTAATTCTAAATTAATTTGTTTGACCGAATTAAAATCCAATTTTAATTCTGCTTTGAAATCTAATTTCAATTAATATATCCAATATATTGTTTAATCGATTAATTCCAAATTAATCGTTCTCTCTTTTCTATCCGAATTTTATCCCAGATAAATTCTTGCCGTAATTAATCCTAGATTAATTTTGTTCGAGTCAAATGTCATCGGTGAATCTTTGGGAAGTAACCCATGAGATCTCTGGATATGTTGGCAGTAAATCCGGTCATCGGACTATCCGAATACGTGCGTACCTAGCACCATGTTCTTACCAATTTACAATACATGGTTGGCTTCTAGCAAAGCACCGTGTCTACCCAATTCTCCAGAAATATTCTTTTAAGGAATATATAATCTTTATCAAACATAGTATACTAAGTATTGCGTATTACGATCCAGTATCGGATGTCACATGCTAGGCCTGGGGTTGGAATTGTGTCTATCCCGTACGAAGCATATATCGGATCACTAGCAACTAGTCTCTGTAATCAAATAATCATAACCTTGTCATATTATCCCGATAGCTGCAGCATTTAAGAGTACTATGACCGGTGCTTACACACGCGTATAACGCAAGCGCACGTATCGTTCAAGTAGTATAAAAAGTATCGATCCCACGAAGACTTAATACCTATACTATTAATTTTAATGAGGTCAAATGATTACTGGTATCTAATAGATTGATTGTTTTGATTGGGATTGTGACTTAAAACAAGTAAATAAAATTTGCGTGAAAGTAGATTGAAGAAAATTCAATATTAATAAACTATTCAGGATTGTGAATTCTTCTCATATCAATTAAAGATGAAGTGGTTATCTTATAGTTGGGTGATATATTGGTTTATTAACCTGGAACACGAAATTCATATATTCTTCTTGATTTGTATCAAACTCTTTATCTTTTGTTTATTTAATGCAATATTATTGATGAGGTCTAAGTAACATATGATTTGAAAACTTATTGAATTCCAATTTAATTGGGATGTAAGTTCGTAATTTGTTTTTTTTTTTTTTTTGAAAAGAAAGTAACACTTGTCATTAACCTCCATTAAGGATAAGGTACATGATTTCTGCTGGAAATGAATCCAGCCATACAATTGTATCAACATTTTGGATTGCTAAATTAGCTAAAGAGTGGGCCACAACATTAAAATTTCTAGATACATGAGAACATTTAAGTTTTGGAATGTCTGCAAGCATCCTCAATATCATAAATTACCCAAGCCACTTCTGTAATATTGCTATTCCTATTGTTAATTAGATCTACAACCCCTTGAGCATCTGATTCCACAACAATCGAAACCAGTCATACCTGTTCCGCTAGTTGCATACCCCATCTTACTGCCTCAGCTTCCGTATAGAGCCATTTCCACAGAATTTCGACATTTTACTGCCTGCCGCTATAATCATACTGTTGGGGTTGGTGCTCAGAGCGCCAATCCGGGCCGTATTTATGTCTGATTCATGAATACGAACATCCCCTTATTCCATAATATTACTTATTTATGGTTGCACCTCTTGTTCTTATATACGTATTCGATCTGATTACGATTAGATTGAAACTAAATGTGGTTTAGTGATATGTATATATTATACAAAGGCCCGATAATATATAATGCAGTACACAGTTACAAAGTTAGTTTGTAATTGACATTGGGAAGTGTCACTGCTATATGTATATTATCAAACAAAGTTCCTGGTCAAGATTTGCTAACACGGGTCGGTTAGTCAAATCCGTTGAGACCAGTACATGTCGTATATCGAGACTTGGTCCGATGGTTTATCCCAATGAACCATGAGTCTATGGAGACTCGTATAGACGTGTAGGTGTTTATAGTGGATAAACACTGAACGGCTCACCGAAGATTCTTAATGGATGGTACGCCAACGTCAATAAGAATCTTCTCGGGTTGAGTAGCATAGTGGTCCTTCGACTTGAGACACCACTGTGGATGTATGAGACATCCTCCACACTTAGATGGCAGTCACGTCACCGATCTATTTAGATCAGACCTCCGCCTGTTCGTTGGGTGTGGATCGATCCTCAGGATATCCTGTGTGTGTCAAGATAGGATCCGTCAGTTCTGTGTACAGAGCATAGGTAGTCCATATATATTTAGCAGTCTGTTAAATCTGTGGCCACAGTATACATCGGAAGTAAGTTCCGAGTGTTATTTAGAGATTGCTAATAGATACGTCGACGAGATAATACCTATAGAGATTTGACGTTTACATCTATATCTCTGGGATTATCTGGATACCTGTGACGGAGGGATTATACGTATGCAATGACCTCGACCTGTATGATTCAGCTAGTTTATCCGTGATCGTCATAATCTACGGGTGGATAGATTATGGACATGAAATTGGATTTCGTGACGGATATACCTGAATCTAGAGAGTCTCAATAATGAAACATACTCGTAGAGCACTAGAGCAACATTTATGAATAATGATGATTATTTATAAATCGTTTAATCGTTAAACGAAAAATACATGCGAACGGGCCGAACCGTCATTTCCTAATTAATGTGTATTTGTATTTAATATATGATATTATTAAATACACATTAATAAATAGTCAAATAAAGGTATTTGACATATATCATCAATATATGTATTTGAGATATTTAAAGTAAATATAATACATATATTTGATATATTTATATTTAATTAATTATTTAATTATTTAATTGTTAAATGATTAATATAATTAAAATATAAATATATCACCAAATGATAAAGTTAGGAAATGATTATAAGTGTAAATGTTTGACTTTACATTAAAGGAAAAGGTTGTCAAATTGATTTTGACTTCTTAAGATATTTGTTCAAAATTGTTTGAAAAATAAAAATATCTTTTTCCTTTATTTCTTTATATTTCGGCCATAACACTTAAATATAAGAGTTATATTTTCTTAGTTGCATTTGTTGACTTAATTAAATATCTAATAAAGTGTTATTAAGATATTTATGCAAGTTGACTAAATGTAAAGTTAAATGAAATTGAAATGAAATTTGGTATTTTTGTATACACAATTTCGGCCAAGGGCATTCTTTGTCCAAGTATAAATTGTTTTCATTTCACTTTCATTTGATAACCTAATTCACTTTAACATAAACTCCATTAATGGAAAACAAAGGAAGCTTGAGAGAAAAAAGAAGAAATCAAAGAAAGCTTGGATTTTAGTAAGTTTCTTCAACTTCTATTAGAGAGGAAAATGTTCCTTAGGATCTAGGCTTTAACATATGATGTTCTTAGGTTATTTCTTTCTTTATTCCTTGTGTTTTTGTTGATGGAAGTTTTGATGGAAGTGTTGAGCATGTATGATGAAGGAAGGTTGTGACTATTGTAGTTATAAGCTTTCTTTTAAGGTTTTGGAAACCATGTTGCTAATCTAGAGTTGTTGACCCACTCTTAGATGACCTAGATTTGATCTTGAGTTGTTTCATTGTGTTGAGACTTTGATTGGATGGAAGAAACATGATTGAAGTAGTTGATTTAACCAATTTGGTCTAATTTGTCCAATTTGAAGAAATTGAAAAATTAGGGTTCATGACCAATTCCAAATTTGGGGGTTTTCATATATGTTGTGTATTTGGATGTGTATATGATGCATATAAAGTTTCATGTTCATTGGATTACATCTTGATGTGTTTTGATGCATGAAATGACAAAGTGCACAAAATGGCACCTAAATGGTGCATTCGGCCAAAGTGGGAAATTTGGGGATTGGTTGCTTTTGGTGTTTTGTTTTTTTGAACATGCTAAGTTCATCTTAGAAATGATTTAGAATCATTCAAAATTGATTAGATCAATTTCGGACTAAAATGGACAAAATACCATATAAGGGTAATTTGGTAAATTCACTTGAATATGATTCATTTGAATTTTGTTTCATAATTTGATTATTGGGCAATTAAATAAATATGTTTATTTAATTAATCCAGAAAAATTTTGAAATCGGAAGATACGATCTTCCGCCGCTTCCGCTGCGTTACCGGATTCTGCCCCTAAAAACCCCTACAAAATGGTATCAGAGCGAGTCTGATTCTAGGCCTCCATAAATGATTAGCTTGTTTTATTCAATGTTTAATCATGTTTTCTTGACTTTATACATGCATGTTATAATCTAATTTGATTAGATTTAGGGTGTATGACACTTAATGGAATATCCCCGCTTAATAAGGTTTAATAGTAACTAGTATTTGGAATACTTGTTTCTTGGTCCGTCTTGTCAATACGGTTTATAAATATCTTTTCGTTGACTACATCCGAGACCGTGCCTGCTGTGAGGGTGTAGCTGATAGAAATTTATTTATGCCGAATGTATATTAGATACTAGATAAATTCAAGCGAAAGCGGAATCCTGAACGTGCCCTAGCTGTCAGGGTTACGCAAGTAACTTGAGTTTATCATTGACAAGTTTAACCTTGGTACGTCTCCTTGTGGGCCTGCCTTCGCAGCGACAACGAGAAAACGACCAGGACCGGAACCTTGGAGTCACTAGTGAGTGATTGACAATTAGTTGTCTACCTGTGAATATACGTAGGCGAGACCGTGCCTCTGCTGTGAGTCGAAATATATTCATGGGGTCCTCTTCCCATTATGGAATTCGATTTAATTATTGAATTCTCGTCTTTCCGTTGGGGATTACGGCATTACGTAAAAATAGTGGGAGGCACTGCTAAGTTTAAAATATTCCATAACTTAGGCAGTGTATGTTATTATGGAAATTGCCGCTTGTTTGTTTCCTTATTCTATTGTAGATAGAATTAAACTTTTATTTACTGCACACATATTTTGATATGTTATCTGACTAGACTCTTGGTTGCAGTTATTCTAGAATAGGTTCTAGATACTATAGACTAGGATATTATTAGATTAGTCTAAACCATCGGGAACTGTTGTTCCGATTTTCTTCAAAAATAAAGATGGTTAGTGACTTAGTTTCTAAGTCACAATAGATAATCTAGATAGATATCCCTTTTAGGATATAATACTTTAGACAATAGTTTCTTATGCAGTAAGAATTGACTTGAATTAGTTCATGTCTCGAGATTCTTGACTGGCATTTAGAAAGCCCTATTAGGTATTTGTTTATCTAGTAATGACGTTTCTAAGCTTTAATTACCTTTAGAGGTAATCTGTCTGACACAATTTGCTAATCAGTTATTTACAATTGTTGTGAATAGTTGAATGCAAATAGTAAAGCTAAAGAAAGGAGATGCGTATATTTGGGTATAGAAAATATCGATTTTCACAATACTACAGCTATAGGTATTTGATACCAGATCTCCCGTCTAGTTATTTGAAATATTGGTTAACGATTGTTTTGATATTTGATATCGGAACTTGCGACTATTGGATAGTCACTTGTTCTTTATAAACAATTGTTACATATTTTATAATAACTAGTAGTGTCATTGACGTAGAGATAAACATTAAGAAAAATTATTCGGTAAAGTAAATAATTTAGAACGGTGCTTTATGAATTTAATCACTTAAGTATTGGATGCTCAATCCGTATGGTGAAGGATGGTTTGATACTAGATCACCCACTATCCTTATCCATTTAATGAATATTGTATTCAGGAAAGTGATTAAGATCTCGTTTAATCAATGATTGTCATTGGACCACCAGATTTATTTAACTGATACATTGGATGTATGTAGTTTAATGAATAATAATTGCTTAAGGTAGTTTTCTATACTTCGTAACTTAGTTGATGAATTGTCATAACTTAGTTATATGTTTCTGAAGGAACACATATTGAAAGTCTTGAAAGTATCAAGTACTTTCAATCCGTTCTGATGAAACGTAGATTGAACATTTTTGACTTGTTCAAATATATTCAATCTAAAGGTTTTAGAGAATTCTATCCTCAAAATTCATAACATGTCTTTGAACTGTTCAAAGATCTTTGATACGATCAAACGTATGAATTTAAAGCAATTAGTTCTAAGGTTATTTAGTGAATATGATTCATATTCAATATTATTCTTCCATGATTCCATCTTGATGGAATTGAGTAGTGGGAGCAATCGAATCTATATGATTTGATTCGTCTGATATTGAATGTTACCGAATTAGTTTCAATACTTTTGGGGATTATACTCCAGTAACACTAATTCATCTCTTTAATTAATGTTCCATTATTTTCTACAGTTGCATATATGATATGTATAGGTAGAAAATTTGAATCTTGAAAAGTGAGATTTCAATCTTTCTTTTATATAATAGTTATATAATGGAAATTACTTACACCTCAGAGGTATAAGTAAAAGTTTATCGTTTATTCTGTTTAATAGAATATTGTATTCTATTTAATAGAATCTTTCCTACGATTCTAAGTAATAAAATCGTTTTATTACTTGGTGTGTAACATCAGATGTTAACTATTGTAGAAAAGACTTGACTTATTGAAGTCAAATGTGAGAATGATAAATTATAAATGGAACTACTGTAGGCATTGCATTTTTCATACCGGCCCAATGATGAGCCTCCGATGGAGGCCGACCACCTTTTTAGTTGCGGAATCGCGAAAGCAGTTGTCGGAAGGGAAAAGTCAAGAATTGACTTTTTGGTTGGATTTTATTCGCTCGTTTTGCTTCGGGTTCTTCGTCGCCTTTTCCATTTTAAAATCATCCTTCGCTCGGAACCTTTTCCTCGCTCTTCTCACACATATTCTCTCTCTCTAATTTTCCCTCGCTTGTGACCCTTTTAACTTCCATACAAAATTAAAATCTACCAACCAATTAAATTAATTTGAATTAAATAAATTATTAAAAATTACCAACCAATTAAATAATAATTTTAAAACATAAATAACGAATGACCAAAACGCAAAATTAATACACCTTTCGCACATTCCATACACAAACTAAATAAATTAAACAAAATTCAAACAATGAACAAATAAATAAAAAATACAACGAACACCAAACAAATAATAAAATATTAATAATCAACAAAACTCACTCACCAAATAAAAAATTCCAAGCCACCCACTTGCTTACCATTCCACCTACCAAAACAAACAATTCAACAAAAGCAGCCCATTTTGACAATCAACAAAACAAAACACCTTCCTTTACCCCCACGTTTTCAATATTAACTGCCTCTCTTCCCTACCTCAACACCTCTCGATGATATAATGCTCGCTGAACTTTGCACCCAGGAGGAGGCTGAAGCAATCCGCGTGAAACCGCTCCCTCAGTTCACTCCTCTCACCATGCTAACATGAACCAAAAACCCTTAGCCACCTAGATCATCAAGACCACTCTCGGCAAGACTGCCCTTCATCAACTTTATCACACCTCTCAATAGCCCACTTCATCACCAACTGCCTTCACCACCTCATGAACACAACCCACAAAGCCTTCAAACATGTTTTGACGCCCTTAAGCTCGTCAAGCCCTAAACACAGCCCTTAAAGTCCCCTCTGGTTCACGCCACTGACGTACGCCATGAACCCTCACACGTACTTGATCAGCTCACAAGAATAAAGCCTCTATCCATTTTCCTTTGCTCCACGCCTCACTGCCCATGCACCGTCTGAACCAAACTGCACCACCTTCATCTTCATAAACTCACGCCAGTAACCACACCCATCAGCACCTCATTCACGCCTGACCAGACTGCACACCGAGACTCCAACCAACTCCCTGATTCACGCCTAAACAGTGCCCTCACAGCCCTCTAACTCTCCCCTGCACGTTGCCAAACCTGCTCACAGGCCCTTTCACCATGTCACCTTAAACAGCGCCAAAGCCTCACGTCTTCTCCCAAGCACACACGTCCCTACCCTAACTCTGAGCCCTGCACCATTCAACAGCCCGCACCTCCTCACCACATGCGCAGCCTCTCCACTGCCGAGAGAAGCAACCACCAGCAGCTCACTGGAACCGCATCATCTCACTATCTCCTCGCACAAACAGCCCACGTAAATAACCCTTCATCCACCATTCTTCATCACCAACTGAGCCTATCCACAGTCCCTGCCTCACGCGAATCAACCACCATCAACAGCCCCACACTTCACGGCAATAGACTTCACGCTAAACCAGCCCCTGAAATACATAAATCCCTCACTGCCTAAAACCAGTGCATACATGTACGTGAAACCCTTGATCATTCGCACTCCAATGCACACACCCACTGCCCTGAAATAGAACCCTAAAACTGATCCCAAAACAGCCCCTTAAACCAAGTCCAAAATAGTCCCCTGAAGCACCAAAAATTACCCGAGAGAGAGAATAAAAATTGGGTTTAATAACAGAGAGAGAAACAACGAGTGAAAATAATAGAAAAGTACAGAAAAATCATGAGTGAAAACAAAGAGTGGAAACGGCAAAAACGGCGAGTTGAAACTGTGAGAATACAGATAAAACGGTAAACTGTAACCGCGGGTGAAAACAGTGAAAACGGCAGAAACAGCGGATCCGTTGAAAATGGACAAAACAGTGAAAACGGCGAACCCGGACAAAAACAGCGGAAAGCGCATCAGTGAGAACAGTGAAACGATACCCCTTCCAGGCACCGCGGAACGCACTCCCGGACAGCGACTAAAAGGTAAGACCTGAGGGCACCCTTTGTTACTTTACTGTTACGGACGCGGCGTATTCGATTGACGTCAGATACGTCTAATCGGGTATGCGAGGTCCTACATTAATAGTGGCCAAGTTACTGGCCCACATGTTTTATTTTTTGTATTTGTTATGTTATGAAAACTCATTTTCGAAGCATGTAAATTTAAATGTAAGATTTATTTTTTGAATGTGATTAGGTTGAATTATCATTGTACATGTATGTTAAGTAGTTTGATTAAAATTGCACAAATCACAAACATTACAAGATGACATAAAGTAAGAGACCATTCCGAACCCAAAGGTTTGAGGTCTTCTCTTGCGAGGGTGAGTGCGGCCTTAAATCTCATTTTCCCGGCTCACACCGGGTGGCGACTCCATGTTATTTCGTACTTCTCAACCGGGCCGCAAGGCCGGAACAGCGTCGCCGATTTCTGTTGTCTACAACTACGTAATTATAATAGTGAAACAACCCTTATACATCTTCCATACAAGTCCCATAGGATAACAGAATCATTCACGAGTATTGATACTTAATGGTTCCGTTGTTTTCTTATTGAAGAAAAATATCCTATAACTTGTAATGGAAGCGATATTTGATATCGATTCTGGAAGTTCACCATTGAACCTTAGATCTACGATTGTTCATAGCTTACTACGATCAAGTTTTGAACTTGATTAAGCTTTCATTATGAATTAGTTCATGATATGTGCTAATTGTTTGCGCAGCGAAAGCATTGTGAGCTTATTAAAGGTTTGACCTTTACAGTATGACAGTGAGAAAAGTTATACTCAGCAATCTATTGTAGATTCTGAGAAAACTTATCTCTAGTCACACTAAATGAACAATTAAAGATATATTGGTTAATGTTGATAATAAACTGTATATTTTAGCTAAAGAATGCAAAGTGGCGTTTTTGGATGACTTATTCAGATAAGAGATCAGTTGTGATTTCCTTATTTGAAGAGTTCATTCTGAAATGGCCCTAGAGTTTGTGTTCTGCTGAGATCGCAGTTTAGTGTGCTAGCTTACAGAGCCTATTGTAGACTCGGATAAGTCTTCCAGAAATATGTGTTCTATATTTTTGATATCGTCAATTGTCTGATCTTGTCAAAGTATATAGAATACATATGTGATTAGAAGGGTTAGTGGGAGCGTATAAATTACTTTCTAGTGTTATATATCCTAACGACATTATCATTATTATTGTAATAATGAGATGTTTGTGAGGTAAAAGATTTACCTAAGTCTTCTTTACTCCGTGAAAGCAGTGGGAGTTGTCTCTGTTATATTTGATATAAAGTTTTATATATGATATGAAACTTGGAGACTTGTGAGATACTCCTATTAGTCGTACATTAGATATGATCTAATGAAAGACATAACAAGGCTATCTGTATGACAGTTAGTATAACTGTTCGACAGTTATTGTGTGTCTTATATATAAAGTATTCATTTTTCGTAAATGATGATTCCTTTTTCGAAAGATATATTGATTAGAATGTCTAATCAATCTTATGTATCATTTGATGATGACATAATAAATACTTTATAATGTGCGATTGTAGATATTGATTTAATCGTAATTGTTACGAGTTATTTTGACATCCTATAAACCATATGATGGATCTTGAAACACGTTCTTTGTGATCTTTGAGAATTAAGAACGAGTTTCTAATTCATGGAGAATACAGTCTGCAACCATTAGGGTCATATTAGTTTTGAGACTAATTATGACGTTAGACAGTCTACGTCATAAAGAGTCACAAATAATGCAGTGGGAGTGTCACGAAGGATTCTACTATTTAGTGGAATCAAATGCAACTTTTGAAGTATTGACTTATGAAGTTGCATAGTGACCATTTAAAATAGAAGTTTTAAATTGGTGTTGTGCTTGCGGTTGTCCTCATAGTATTTTTGGATTTGATCCCTAAATACTTGGACAACTTAGTAGCTGTAGCATAATACAGATATAGCATCCATTTCATATTAATGTATAATTTAGATTCTACTAAATATGAATGATGCTGACTATGGGAAACGATAGAGTTTGTTTGACAAACTCGATATGTAATAGCGGACTTATTTTTTGTTGCCTACCTCTTAAGTACTGGGTGAGCTTTTGAGGGCCATGTGCATACGATGCACATTAAGACGTGTATATGATACCGTGGATTGGCACTAGAGCAAGTGGGAGAAATTGTTGGGGTTGGTGCTCAGAGCGCCAATCCGGGCCGTATTTATGTCTGATTCATGAATACGAACATCCCCTTATTCCATATATTACTTATTTATGGTTGCACCTCTTGTTCTTATATACGTATTCGATCTGATTACGATTAGATTGAAACTAAATGTGGTTTAGTGATATGTATATATTATACAAAGGCCCGATAATATATAATGCAGTACACAGTTACAAAGTTAGTTTGTAATTGACATTGGGAATTGTCACTGTTATATTATATATTATCAAACAAAGTTCCTGGTCAAGATTTGCTAACACGGGTCGGTTAGTCAAATCCGTTGAGACCAGTACATGTCGTATATCGAGACTTGGTCTGATGGTTTATCCCAATGAACCATGAGTCTATGGAGACTCGTATAGACGTGTAGGTGTTTATAGTGGATAAATACTGAACGGCTCACCGAAGATTCTTAATGGATGGTACGCCAACGTCAATAAGAATCTTCTCGGGTTGAGTAGCATAGTGGTCCTTCGACTTGAGACACCACTGTGGATGTATGAGACATCCTCCACACTTAGATGGCAGTCACGTCACCGATCTATTTAGATCAGACCTCCGCCTGTTCGTTGGGTGTGGATCGATCCTCAGGATATCATGTGTGTGTCAAGATATGATCCGTCAGTTCTGTGTACAGAGCATAGGTAGTCCATATATATTTAGCAGTCTGTTAAATCTGTGGCCACAGTATACATCGGAAGTAAGTTCCGAGTGTTATTTAGAGATTGCTAATAGATACGTCGACGAGATAATACCTATAGAGATTTGACGTTTACATCTATATCTCTGGGATTATCTGGATACCTGTGACGGAGGGATTATACGTATGCAATGACCTTGACCTGTATGATTCAGCTAGTTTATCCGTGATCGTCATAATCTACGGGTGGATAGATTATGGACATGAAATTGGATTTCGTGACGGATATACCTGAATCTAGAGAGTCTCAATAATGAAACATACTCGTAGAGCACTAGAGCAACATTTATGAATAATGATGATTATTTATAAATCGTTTAATCGTTAAACGAAAAATACATGCGAACGGGCCGAACCGTTATTTCCTAATTAATGTGTATTTGTATTTAATATATGATATTATTAAATACACAGTAATAAATAGTCAAATAAAGGTATTTGACAAATATCATCAATATATGTATTTGAGATATTTAAAGTAAATATAATACATATATTTGATATATTTATATTTAATTAATTATTTAATTATTTAATTGTTAAATGATTATATAATTAAAATATAAATATATCACCAAATGATAAAGTTAGGAAATGATTATAAATGTAAATGTTTGACTTTACATTAAAGGAAAAGGTTGTCAAATTGATTTTGACTTCTTAAGATATTTGTTCAAAATTGTTTGAAAAATAAAAATATCTTTTTCCTTTATTTCTTTATAATTTCGGCCATAACACTTAAATATAAGAGTTATATTATTCTTAGTTGCATTTGTTGACTTAATTAAATATCTAATAAAGTGTTATTAAGATATTTATGCAAGTTGACTAAATGTAAAGTTAAATGAAATTGAAATGAAATTTGGTATATTTGTATACACAATTTCGGCCAAGGGCATTCTTTGTCCTAAGTATAAATTGTTTTCATTTCACTTTCATTTGATAACCTAATTCACTTTAACATAAACTCCATTAATGGAAAACAAAGGAAGCTTGAGAGAAAGAAAGAAGAAATCAAAGAAAGCTTGGTTTTTAGTAAGTTTCTTCAACTTACTATTAGAGAGGAAAATGTTCCTTAGGATCTAGGCTTTAACATATGATGTTCTTAGGTTATTTCTTTCTTTATTCCTTGTGTTTTTGTTGATGGAAGTTTTGATGGAAGTGTTGAGCATGTATGATGAAGGAAGGTTGTGACTATTGTAGTTATAAGTTTTCTTTTAAGGTTTTGGAAACCATGTTGCTAATCTAGAGTTGTTGACCCACTCTTAGATGACCTAGATTTGATCTTGAGTTGTTTCATTGTGTTGAGACTTGATGGATGGATGGAAGAAACATGATTGAAGTAGTTGATTTAACCAATTTGGTCTTATTTGTCCAATTTGAAGAAATTGAAAAATTAGGGTTCATGACCAATTCCAAATTGGGGGTTTTCATAATGTTGTGTATTTGGATGTGTATATGATGCATATAAAGTTTCATGATAAGCTTCCCGTAGTTGGAATCTTCGTTTTGACGATGTGATCAGATCGTCTGGTTTCATTAAAAACGAAGAGGAATCCTGTGTCTATAAAAAGGTTAGTGGGAGCATGGTAATCTTCTTAGTGCTTTATGTTGATGATATACTTATTATCGGAAACGATATAGGTATGTTACAATCTGTCAAAGCCTATCTTAGTAAGAATTTCTCCATGAAGGATTTGGGAGAGGCCTCTTATATACTAGGTATAAAGCTTTATAGAGATAGAGCGAGGAGGTTGATAGGACTCTCTCAGTCCAAGTACATTGATTTGATCTTAGAAAGGTACAACTTTATTGACTGTAAGACAGTCAATGTGCCTTTCAAACATGGTATTCATCTGTCTAAGAAAATGTGTCCTAAGACAGATGATGAAAGGGCTAAAATGTTTAGCCAACCTTATGCTTCCGCTGTTGGTAGCATAATGTATGCCATGTTATGTACTAGACCTGATATCAGCATGGCTATAAGTGTTACAAGTCGTTATCAGTCTGATCCGGGTCAGGACCATTGGATGACTGTGAAACATATTCTGAAATACCTTAAGGGTACAAAGGATAAGTTTCTCATTTATGGAGAAAATGACTTATAATTGAGAGGTTACACGGATTCAGATTTTCAATCTGATCCAGATGATAGAAAGTCTACATCTGGGTTTGTGTTTTCTCTCAATGGCGGTGCCATTAAAGTTTGTAAAGTACGAACTGAACAAAATATAGCGGATCCACTGACTAAAGCCTTAACTCCCAAGTTGTTTGAGAAACACGTGGAATCGATTGGTATTAGATACCATCGTGAATGGCACTAGATCAAGTGGGAGTGTTGGAAATGGTGATCGAGCACCATTCACTTTTTGTATGAATATTTGATATTTATGCAATATAATATTTATTTTATCATGGTTATTTATTTATTAATATGGTAAAACTCTTACTTTATTTTATATATTGTAAATCTAAGAGTTAGATTACTCTAAGAGTTAGAGATTTCGAGTTTCACTCGGAAAATTATATGAAATTAGTAAAGACCCGAGAGTTACTACATATGGTGATATTGTTGCAAGAGTTGCAAATGGTGTTGAAAAATATCACGCATTCTCTCGAATATAAATGATTCATAGTCTAGATATATCGACATGGGTCGGTCATTATATTGGTAAGACTAGTGCATTGTCTATATATGTAATGGACATATGTTTGTCTCAACAGACTGTGAGCTTAACGGAAGTTCGTATAGAAATGCAGATATTCATTAGTTGAATGAATGTTGAATTAACTCATAAAATATGACTAATAGATATTCCATAAAACTGTCAATAGTTATCTTTTCGAGTTGAGTAGTTATTGTGGTCCTTTGACTTGAGACACCACGGTGGTCTTGTGAGTGATCCTTGTGCCTGATATCATGCATGTCAGAGACCTTTCATGGTCTGGCCTCTGGATGACTGTTAGGTATAGACCGATGCTCACGAAGATCGGTGTGTGTGTTAATATGAGGATTCGTCAGTCCATATGGTTGGATTTTGTTTCCAGAAATTTTTAGAATATATTCCGGAAATCTTTTGGCCGAAAGTTCGTTGAAGAAATTGTTTCTTTGACATTATAAATAATATTCAAAAAGAGTTTTGCTATATTATTTATTAATGGAATATAAGGATGAAAAGTTTCATTATATTGAGTAGATAAGGTTTTGACAGTATAACTATAACCTTACTAAATTGGAAACGGTAATGACGAATGGATTATACATTAGCGTTTTAACCTCGACTTGTATGGTTCGACGCGTCGTGTTGTTTAGTCATGATTTGTAGGTGGACATGCCTTCATGAAATATGTTTATAAGTATATGAGATATATATGTATATATATAAATAACAACCGAACGTGAGCCTAGAGAGTTCCATTATATTGAGTTTACTCGTTGAGCACTAGGGCGACCTCTCGTCAAATGTTGACAAAGTATTTTTGGGTATTTAGGATTAAATTGTTTAATCCGATAATTCATGAGATGAATTGAATTAATTAATTTTATATCAATAGTTGATATAATTTTATTGTATAATAAATGTAAATTTGATTTACATTAACTTAGTAATTATTTTGTGAATTAATTTAATTGTTAAATTAATATATAATATTAGTTACTTAGATTATACAAATAAAGCTTTTAATTAGTTAGAGTAATTAAGGTAAAGCAAAATTGAATTATTTGGTTAAAGTAACTAAATGATTCATAAAGGTAACTTAGTTACTAAATTGGTGAGATTAATTTTAACCTTAGTTAAATTACCTTTTTGAAATGTGTGGTGTAGAGAAAAGATTCCCTTGAACCATGGTTTAATAAAAGGTAAATGGTTTGATTTTAGTTTTGATTATTTTTTTTTAAAAAGAAAAAAGCAAATGGACTTCCCTTTTTTTTAGCAAGCTTCTGCCGAAACCAAAAATAGAGAGAAATTGGTTTTTGTTGTTTTGCTTCACTCACTGCCGTACAAAAGAAACCAAATGAAAGAAAAGAAAAAAAAATGGGTTGTTTATGTTTTTGCACTTGCTCTCTGCCGTTGACTATAAGCAAAAACAAATAGCAAAAAATCATTTTCCCTTTGTTTTTCTTAAGCCACTGCCGAACCAGTAAACAAGAGAAAGAGTTGATTTTTGCTCTCAAAATCCAAGCCATTATTCTCACCAAATAATTACCCAAAAACATAATCAAGTCCATAGAATTAATCCCTAAGTGTTAAGGGTTAATATATGTTCTTGAAGTTTTCTTTTTCCTAGGGTTTAAGTGTTGAATTTTTGGGAAAATCTTGGTTGCTATTCTTGAGTGATCAAAACACCTTTTGATCACCAAGATTTGTTCTTGGAGAAGCTCAATTTGGTGGAGTTTTGAAGGAGTTCAAAAGCTTGGAAGATTTGGAGAAACTTGAGTTCAAATGTTGGAAAAGCTTGGAAGATTTGGAAAAGCTTGAAGGAAATGATCATTGGCAAAGTTTGTTGGTAAATTTAATTTGTAAATTTATTATTAGATTGTTGATGATTATTGTTGAGAAAATTTGTTGTGGACTTGTTGGATTAATATGAAGCATGTTAGTGAGGAATTAGAAGCATTTGAGTGTTGAAAATTAGTATATAATTGATATGTTAATTTTGAATGCTTGGATTAATTTTTTCAAGAGTTGGAAAATTATTTTGTATGCTTGAATTAATTTTTTCAAGTGTTGGAAAATTAATTTTAGTATGTTTGGATTATTTTCAAGTGTTGGAAATAATTAAGATGCTTAGTTTTAATTTGTCAATAGTTGATAAATTGATTAAAGTGTGTTGAAATTTTTAAATGGACTTATGGTAATTTTTAATACATGAAAATGTTTTAATGCATTGGAAATTGTAAGTTTGTAATTAAAAATTTTAAACCCACTTTTTAAGGACGGTCGAAAATTAAAAAAAAAATTATATTTTACTCGCTCGCGATTTGATCTCGGGCGGGTTTCCGCTGCGCTCGGTTTTGTCTGTTCCTCACACAACATGACTAATATTTAATTATTGTTTTAATTAAACAGTTGGACTATATTCAAACTACTTCATTTATAGTTGATTATATAATTGGATTATAGTAATCAATATATTTGAATTTAACCAATAAAATAGTAGTTGATTATATAGTTAGACTATAGTAATCATTATATTTGATTATACCCGAAATCGTTGATTGGATAATTGGACTATTGGAATCAAGATAACTGAAAGATTAGCGTTTAGAACATAATCCTGGGTGAAAATGTTTTAAACGGCTCCAATTTTCAATTTGGGAATAGAACCTCAGGATAGTCCTGGGAACTGAGAAGTTATTCTATTTGATAGAATGACATCTCGGGCCTAAGCCCAGAGTTGAGAAAATAGTAGAACATTATCTTTGGAAGATTCATGTAATGATAACTTTAGTGCTCAATCCGTTATGCTTGCCGCAAAGACTCCTTAATTTATTCGTCAGAACTAAGGATTAGATCCTTATAGTATGATATTGAAATTGAAGGATCTTCATAGATCTATACTTAGATCTTAGAAGTACTAATTGCAATAGAAAACTCTTGGAGAGTTAATGGCTATGCTCAATGAGACAAAGCCAGAGTTTGCAAAAGGGCAAGAAGCGCAAGGCGCATCTTACTTCGACATCCCAGAAGGCCAAGGCTTGGCCGAAGGCTTTTGGGATGTGGAAAAGGGCAAAGGCAAAATCATCACAGTCTTCTGGGAAGACAAATGACATATCACAATATATCTGTCTAAATTGTGGCAAACGGGGTTACTGGAAGCGTGACTGTCATATGAACAAGGCAGACATGAAGGAAGTGAAGGCGGGGTAAGGCTCTGGCTTCAACCATGTTTGTCATAAACATGTTCACTACTAGTTTCAAAATTGGATTTTTGATACTAGATGTGGTACATAAATATATGTACTGATGTGCGGAATCTGCTGATTAGCAGGAAACTGGCTTCAGTTGAGATTGACCTGCGAGTCAGAAACGGGACGACAGTCGCTGTTTTAACCGTAGAAACCTAATTTTAGAAACTACCCTTTGGGCATGTACTTAAATTAGGAAACTGTTATAATGTACCTAGTTTGACTAGAAACATTATCTCTATATCTAAGTTTAACCAGTTGCGGGTATACCTTTATATTCTAGAACACTAAGTGTTTTATTTTATAAAGATGATATTGAGATAAGCACATTAGATGTGAATAACAGTATTTATATTTTGAATATAAATGAATCTCAAACATATAGCATGACAAACAAATAGCTCAAACTGAATTAATCAGATGAGACTTATTTGTGGCATTGTTGTCTGTGACACATTAACAAGACTCGTATATCCACACTTTCGAAGAGTGGGTACTAGGACGGATTTGATTCTAATTCAAATAATGTCTACGAATCTAGTTTATTAGGCAAAGTGCCTAAAACACCTTTACTTTGTAAAAGTGCAAGTGCCACCAATCTGTTAGCCCTCGTTCATTGTGACGTAAGTCGGCCCATATCTAGCTAGGCTAGAGGTGGATATGAATACTTCGTAACCTTTACGGATGTGGAATCGCGTTATGGTTATGTGTATCTTATGAAACACAAGTCAGAAACTTTTAGAGTTTCAACTCGAATTAAATAGACAGACTGGCTAAAGTATTAAACCGTCACGGTTAGACCGTGGTGAAAAATACTTAAACAATAAGTTTCTTGAATATTTGAAAGAGTATAGTATTTTTTCATAATGGGCTCCTCCCGGAACACCTCAATCTGATGGTGTGTCCGAACAGAGAAACCGAACTTTGTTGGACATAGTAAGGTTAATGATGAGTCGCTCTGAGCTACCATTTTCCTTTTAGGGATACGCATTTAACAGCGCAACACTTATTTTGAATAAGGTTCCATAAAAATCTGTTGGACATACTTCATATTAGATATGAACAAGAAAGAAACCGGGTTTTCTCATTCCTGGAAATTTGGGAATGCTGGGCATATGTTTGGATGATACCAAACCAAAACCCAAATCGGATAAGTGTCTATTTGTAGGTTATCCTAGGGAAACCAAAGTATAGTACTTATACAACTCACAAGAGAACAATGTAGGTGTTGCTCTCCATGTGGTTTTCCTAAGAGGAATACCTATATGCAGTGGTAAGTGGGAGGAAAGTAAAACTCGATGAAAATCGGAGTAATACTATTCTAGGCACCAACTCCTTAATGGAACACAAACAGTTCATCAGGGATGAAACTGTACCACAATCTTCGAATACACAAGAACCACGTAAGTCGGAAAGAGTCAGAAAACAACCTGGAAGGTATGGGTTTCTGATCTCACCTCATAAAGATGTCAATCTTATTGAGGAAGACGAACCGACTACGTATGAGGAAGTGATACAAGGTATCGACTCCCTATTATGGCAAAGTGTCATGAAGTCCGAAATGGATTCCATGTAAACCAACCAAGTTTAGACACTGGTTGATGTACCGGAAGGCATTGTGCCTATTGGTACTATATAAGTCTTCAAGGAAGACATACATGGATGGCAACATACAAATGTACATAGCTAGGCTTGTACAAAAGGGTATCGTCATCAACATGGTGTCGATTACGACGAAACCTTTTACCTGTTGCCATGATTAAATCCATTTGGATAATGCTTGCTAATGCTGCATATTTCATTTATGAAATATGGCAGCGGAACGTCAAAATCGCTTTCCTTAAAATGAAACCTTTTGGAGGATGTTTACAACAGCCTGACGGTTTTGACATACCAAAACATGCAAACAAGGTTTGCAATTTAATTCGATCTATTTATGGATTGAAGCAAGCATTGCGTTCTTGGAACCAGCGTTTTGATGTAATCATAATGGTATATGATTTAATTCAAAACGAAAATGATTCTTGTGTATATAAGGAGGTTAGTGGGAGCGCACTGACAATGATTGTCCCGTATATAATGATGATATATCATTTCTTGGAAATGACATTCCCATAATACAATCGGTGAAAGTTTGGCTTTCATGAAAATTCTCCATAGAATACTTAGGAGAGACAACTTTTATTCTAGGAATAAGGATCTACTGGGATAGATCTAAAAGTTGTTGGCACTCTCCAAGAACTCGTACATTGAAAGATATATACGCGACCTGATGTCTTATATGCTTTGAGCATATGGAGTCAAAATAAGGCCAATCCAAGTGATAGTCGCTGGATTGATGTTAAGAACATCCTTAAGTATCTTAGAGAAACTAAGGATGCTTTCTTAAGCTATGGAGAATGAGAACTTGAAGTGACTGGGTTCACTGCTGCAAGTTTCCAAACCGACAATAACGACTGTAAGTCGTAATAAGGGTATTATATAGTTTGAATAACGGAACAGTGAGCTGGAAATATTCCAAGCAAGATACTGTTGACGAATAAACAACAAAAGCGGAACATTGCTGCAGCTGAGGCAGCAAAGGAAGCATTTTGGATCTATAATAATCCTAATTAGATTAGGTGTAGTTCTATTAGCGGTTGAGCTAGACTACAGCACAGGCTAAAGAATTAATTGTCTCATCAATGATCTAAATATGTACTTCAATTATTTCATCTGATTCGTCGGATCATACATCGTGGCGATATGATGATCGAATAAATTGCATCAGATGATAACCTTGCAAATCCACTGACGAAAGTTGATTCTCAGCAGAAGTTTGAGCGACCCGTACATAGTTCAAGTG
>SKCR01002518.1:0-27526 GCA_019454045.1 Zanthoxylum bungeanum
TTTCAATGAGGACTCCTCCCGAGACATGTCAGTTGAGCTGTGTGTCCGTAGTGGAGAAACCGAATTTTGTTGGACATGATAAGGTCAATCATGAGTCGCTCTGAGCTACCATTTCCTTCAACGTATATGCTTAACAGTGCAATACTTATTTAGAATAAGGTTCCATATAAACCTGTTTAACAGATTCATATTAGATATGACAGGAAAGAAACAGGTTTCACACTCCTGAAGATTTGGGAATGTGGGCATATGTTTGGATGATTCAAACTAAAACCCAATTGGATTAGTGCAATTCGTAGGTTATCATGGGAAAACATAAGTAAGTACTTATACCTCTCACGAGAGAACAATGTTATTGTTGCTCACCATGCGGTTTTCCTAAGATGAATACCGATATGCAGTGGTAAGTGGGAGGATGGTATAACTCGATGAAAGTCGGAGTAATACTGTGTCAAGGCACGAAGTCCTTAATGGAACACAGATAGTTCATCAAGGATGAAACTATACCATTAATCTTCGAATACACAAGAACCGCGTAGATCGGAGAGAATCAGAAAAACAACCTGGGGTATGAGTTTCTGATCTCACCTCATAAAGATGTCACATCTTGTTGAGGTAGACCAACCGACTACGTTTGAGGAAGTGATAACAAGGTATCGCTCCCTTTTATGGCAAAGTGTCATGAGTCCAAAATGGATTCCATGTATACCAACTATGTTTGGACACTAGTTGATGTACCGCAGGGCATTATGCCTACTAGACATAAAAGTCTTCAAGGAAAGACATACATGGATGGCAAACATACCAACGTACAAAGCTAGGCTTTTAGCGAAAACGTATCGTGATCAACATTGTATTGATTACGGTTCACCTTTACCTGTTGCCACGAAATAAATCCATTTGGATATGCTTGCTGAAATTGTAACATTTATGAAATGTGTCAGTTAAAGATCAAAATCGCTTTCCTTACGGAAACCTTTTGGAGGATGTTTATACATCCTGACGATTTTGTTGTATCTAAACCAGCAACTAGTTTGCGGGTTGTTCGATCCATGTTTGGGTTAAGCAAGCATAAGGTTCTTGGAGCTTACGTTTTGATGTAATCGTAATGGTTTATGATTTAATTCAAAACGAAATAATTCTTGTGTATATAAGGAGGTTAGGGGAGCGCACTGACAATGAATGTCCTGTATAAAAATAATGATAATATATGTCTTTCTTGGAAATGATATTCCCTAAACAATCGGCGAAAGCTTGGCTTTCGAGATAATTCTCCGTAGAATTCTTAGGAGTAACCACCTTTATTCTAGGAATAAAATCTATTGGGATAGATTTAAAGTTGTTAACACTCGCTGAGAAATTGTACATTTAAAATGTACGTGACCTAGTGTCTCATGCGCTTTGAGCATATGGAGTCACAATCAGACAAATCCGAGTGATAGTCACTGGATTGAAGTTAAGAACATCCGTTAGTATCTTAGAGAGCTAAGGGTGCTGTCTTATTCTGTGGAGATGGAGAACTTGAAGTGACTGGGATCGCTGTAGCAAGTTTCCAAACCGATAAAGACGACTAAAGTCGCAAACGGTACTATAAAGTTTGAATACCGGAACAGTGAGCTGAAAATCTTCCAAGCAAGATATTGTTACCATATAAACAACAAATACGGATTATTGCTGCAGCTTGAGGCAGCAATAGAAGCCATTTGGGTCGATAATAAATCTAATTAGATTAGATATAGTTCTGTTAAGCGGCTGAGCTAGGCGTCAGCACAAGCTAAAGAATTAATGGTCTCATCAACGATCCAGATATATACTTCGATATTATCTGATTCGTTCGGATCATACATCATGGCGATGTGATGATCGTATAAATCGCATCAGACGATAATCATGTAAATCCGCTGACGAGAAACCTTTTCTCAGCAATTTGAGCCAACCGTACATAGTTCGGTGTTAGGTACTCGAGTGACTGGCTATAGGCCAAGTGGAGATTGTTGGACAATTATGACCCATAGCGTCACTATTTGTACAGATCATGGTGTTGTTGTACAAATTAACTATGTGACAAAGGAGATTGCTCTCTTATCATTTGTGATTAGATCACCTTAGATGTATAAAATGATGAGAGGTCCCTATGATTTGTTCCTGGACGGAGAATGATATGAGACAGTATCAGTCCACGTAGGATAAATCATTAAATATCCCTAGTCATAATATTATCGAGATTGGACATCGATAAATACGTAAAAGACTAGTATTGTACTTGTGCGCGTTGTGAGGGCACAACAACATAGTTCTCATATATTTGGGTATTGGATACTCATGCAAGTGTAATAGGAGGTTGTGTTTCACCGATGGTACGGGAAACAGCTTCGCTCTGGATAGACCCCCTCGGAGTCCCATTGGTAGTATGACTGTGTGTCTATGGGAGTCCGACATCAGGGTAGGTGTATTTGGTCTTAACCTGAGACTTGCACCGCTAATACTTACGACAATCAATATACTTTGGTTGAGGTCGTCCAGGGCTTTAACCGGTTCTGTGTACGCCAATACTGGGTATATGAGAATCGTAGAGTATGGGTGTGATGTCAAGACGGAAGTATCACTCCAGTCATAGTGGAGATGATGTCACGTAGGATACGGTATTAGTTCTCTTAAGTGCTGTTGCGGCCATCGGGATATTATGATTAGGTCATGTATATCCGATTATAGAGACTAGTTACCAGACATCCGACATGTGCTTCGTACGGGGCAGACACAACTCCATCCCCAGGCCTAGCACGTGACCATCCGATACTAAATCGATATGCACTATACGATGTATACTACGCCTGATACAGATCCTTCATTCCTGTAAGGATATTTCCGGAGAATTGGGTAGGCATGGCGCTTTGCTAGAAGCCAACCTTGTCTTGTGAATCGGTAAAACGTAGTACTTGGTACTTGCGTGTTCGGATAGTCTGACGACCATATTTACTGCCAACATATATGGGGATCTCATGGGTCGCTTCCAATGATTCACTGATGATGTATGACTCGCACTCTAATTAATCTGGGATTAATTCGATGAGAGATAAAATTAATTTGGGAATAATTACGAAGATATTTTATCTGGGATAAAATATCGTCTAAAGAGAGAACGCGATTAATTTGGAATTAATCGGTAAAATAAATTTAATAGTTAAATTTGATTTTTCTATTTAATTTATTCGAATGTGCTAAAATTAATATATCGGATATATTAATATGAATTGAATTTCATTACGAAATTAAAGTCGGACTTTAATGCGAACGAACGAATTAATTTAGAATTAATTCGTAAACGAAGTTCGTAATATATTTGTGAGGCATCGATATTTAATTAAATTAGATTTAATTATTTAACGACGGAAGTTCGTTTAATCGGATTAAACGGAACCGAGCCACGGCAAATGTTCGTAAAGATATTTGAATTTTGAATTCAAATATGTGGGGTCCATGTGTGGTAGGTGTACCTACCACCCAACTACCTTGTTTTGTTTTTGGAAAAACCATTTACCAAACCTACCAAGTTTAGGGTAGGGTAAAGTGAAATGGTTTTACCAAAAGTTAAAAGCAATAAAATATCTCTACACTTGAAGACACTCTCTCTCTCTCTCCATCTATCTCTCCTCCTCTTTTCTCTCTATGTAACACGCCCAAGGGGCTGTTGTTTACTGCCCAAAAACGTGAGCAGTAAGATAAGGAAGAAGCTTGATTTTGTTGCAAAATACTTGAGAGCTAGCACTCAAAGAGTTATACGAAGGTGTTAGGGAAACCCACCCATGAGCCGGGAATCAAACGACGAAGATTCGAAGCTCAAAATGGTGACTCAAAACTGAAAACAGTGTGCAGAAAAATCTGCACTGCAGTGGCGTTTTTGGAAGGGCTAAAATGGTTTTTGTTCTTCATCAAATCGTCTCAACCGATCGATGTGAGTATTCCGCTATCTCCTTTGATGTATTCACACTTGTTTATCATGCTTGTTATGATCTTGGGACCTAAAAAGAAACCAACATATGCATGTATACATGGATGTATTTACTATTCCGATGGGTTAGGCCTTCCTTGTGCTCTTCGGTGCTCTTTGCTTACAAATGTCTTCGGTCGTCCCCTGGGTCTGCTTATAATTTCCTTCTGCTGGTTCTTTTCTGGCGATTGCTTAGTTCTCTTTGTCTTCATGGCTCAAGTTCCCGTTATATTCCTTATTCGCGGGGTGGTAGACTGGTCGCCCCCAGTCTTGGTTAGCTTTCTGCTCTCCGCTACTTGCACTAGGACAAAGTAGATCATGTGATGTGACGTTCCATATCAACATACTATATTGCCTTTTACGAAATAGTCCCAATAGTTATACATATTGTTGCCCTCAAATGATGCCCAGTGTCGAAAGTATGTATGAAAATATGGACTTATACGGACTAAACTCTTTACAAATATATTTAAACCCCCAAGACCTGGTGAATGGCTGACTGCAGTACTGCTATCCGGCTTCTCAAGCTCTGATGTTTGTGGTCGACCGATCTGGTCACCATCCTGCAAAACTCAAACACGGTAGAATAGTGAGTCATAAGACTCAGTAAGTACTATGCTCATACCTTGAGCGTCATACATAACAAAGTCTGAATCTTATCCTGTTATTAACCTGGGCTGTCTATGTGACCATACAATAATTACCAAGTCTGAATTAATTGTGTAACTTTATCCATTTTTTTCAAACATATTACTTCATGTTTCTTTTTACGTTCGACATCCATATCCTTATTCGCTAGGTCAGGTCTCATCACATTTTCGTTGCGCTACTCTGATATCTTAGTGCTTACCTATTTACTCTTTGCTAATCTATATCAGGCAATTAATAAGACTTTCCTACTTTTACTTCGTTGAAATGTCATCAAATCGAAATTATAAAATATTCTTTCTTTCTAAAATTATCACACAATCTTTAATCATGCATACATGTATAATGTAATTATGTTATCATGCACTATTGTCCTACTGTGTAAACATACAACTCATACAGAACATCATTCATAAATAATGCTATTATGTATGAATATCAGCTATATGCATGTCAAATGATTACTAGAACATATGATTTATAAGCATAATTTATAAATTATACTCACTTTAACATGCTATACTTTCTATGAAATACTTCTTGAAAACCTTTTCTGAAAAACTCTTTCTGAAAACTCTTTCTGAAAATTTTTTGCTGAAAACTCTATTTTACTTTTTTCTTTCCAGAAAAGCTCTTTGAAAACTGTATCTGAAAACTGAAATCTCTATCTGAAATTTGTATTTCTGAAATCTGTTTTCTGAAAATCTGATATCTCAAAACTCCTTTTTCTAAAAAACTGATATCCGAGTGTCTGTTGAAAAACTGACGCATGGGGCGTTACGTATCGATGTCCCTCAAATCATGACATACCTGCCCTGAAACTGGTGGTCTTGGGGCATTACGTATCGTCGTCCCCCAAGCCACAAACTAGAACTGGGGGTACGGATCTATGCTACCACCCAAGCTCTGAAACCAGGATTTCGGGGCATCTGTCATCCCTAGTCCTGAACTAGGATCTGTGGGCGTTACGTATCGTCGTCCCCCAGTCCTCTACATGTGTACATGTCTCTGAATCTGTCAATTCCAACTGTATCAAGTTACATACTGGAGTGAGTTTTTCCCTCATGCCTCGAAAAACATAAAACCATATTCTGTATCTCAAAACTGTAAAAAATATTTTCTAAAATACATTTCTTTCAAAAACATCTAAAACTTTTCTTTTAAAACACTTTGAATCTTTAAAAACATTCTTAACTTTAACTCAACTTCTAAAAATGATAACACATATATATGCATATTTCTTTCTTATGCATTTACTTACCCTAGCCATGCTTTCTTATGTGCCTATATATATATTATCATTTATGTACGTGCATATGTCCATGCATACCTATAATTAATGACATGCGAATCCTATTCTTTTCATACATCTATATTTAACTGTCTTAGATTCTATATACTCACACTATCATTAATATACTTCACATGCAGATAAACAAGTTCACTTACAATATAACTTTTCACAATATTATATAAACATATGCAATCTAATGTGCCTTTCACAGACATAGTATCATATACTCAAAACATGACTAGCTATCTTAAAGTATTTGCAGCCTTAAGTTTAAACTTACTTTTCTCATTTACAATCTTGCCATATACATACCTATACAATTCAACATAACCATAATATCATTTACAGCCATAAACATTCATGCATCATTTCCCAACCTTTAATATACACTCAATTACATACATATTGACCGATTTATTATCAATAAACTCCACAAGGTTCATGGTCAAGCCAAAGTCTTATCATAACATTACTTCAAATATAGACTATTACAAAGCATCGATAAGAACCAACAACCAAACCTTTTCCCCCACCAAGGTATATTCGACATAGGTACTAGTTCACACACTTTGAAATTATCCAACTGCCATTATGTACAACTCAACTATTCTATAGTTCTAAATACACACCAACATTCACTATCAATAAAAACTTCATTCTCCATTCACTTTACATACTCGGCCAAATGGGCAAAGTTACAACTTTAAAGTTTAATTTCAAATCAATATTAAGTCAAACCATAAGTATTATTCTAAGCCTGAGACAGCATTTATCATCGCTAAATCACTAAAGAAACTCCCTTCTCTCTTGCAATTTCCACATTCGGTCATACCTAGAGATTTAGGTCCATATTGACTCTTGAGTATCCTTTACAAATTTATGACTTATTTCATCTCACAACAACACTATAATGCATTCTATAATGATCAATTAAACCAAATCTAATTTATTCTATTCTTTAAAAGTACTTCTACAAATTCACCCAACTCTAAGTAAGACTAGTTCTATACTACATTTCCCACTGTCACCACTACCCCACTTCAGCTCATGCCACTGCCACCACGTTTTCATCACTGTCGCAGTCTTAATTTCGGATTGTGTTTACACAAAATCATATATATTTTTCATTGCTTATTAAATTTCCAACTTATTAGATTTATACCTTAGTTCCAAAAATCCCCAAATTCTAGGGTTTACTACTTAATCTTTCCCAACTCTCTCCAATTAATTTCCAAGGTAGAAATCAGTTTTGATTTACTACAATACATACTTCTTCATCATTCTTAATTCAAAACAAATTTGTTTATTCAAATCAAAGGAAACCCATAAACACACAAACTCAAGGAAATCACCCCATAGAGTACTTACCATTTGCATTTTTTCTCTCTCTCGGTCTCTCTTTCTCGATTTCTCTCACTCGGCTCAGCCCTTCTCTTCTCCTTCACTGCTTATGCTATTTCCCTCGATCCCACTTCTTTCTATGTTTCCTTTTCTCTCGATTCCTCTCTTATCTTGGTCTTCTTCTTTCCTTTCTCGGTCCTCTCTTTCTCTCTCTCTCCCTTTCTCGGTCACTCTCTTTTCTCTTCTCTCAATTTTCTTTTTCTTCTTTCTAGTTTCGTGAGTGCGTGCTGTGTGATATGCGTGTGTGTGTTTAACGTGTGGGTGTGTGTGTTACACGTGTGTGTGGAATCTTCTAGGGTTTATTTACATTTGTGTGTGTTGAATATATGTACATGTGTGTGTAGAAATATCTAGAATTTATTCACTTGTATGGAAATTTTCAATTTGGTCATTCAATTTAGTTATTATTGCCTTATAACTAATTTATTGAAAAAGTTCCCATTTTATAATAAAAAAAATTGACCTCGCGTTCGGTCACGGCCTATCAAGCGAAAAATAAAAATGTACGCAATCATGCTAAAATAATCCGGGTTGTTACATTAGTAGTTAATTTTCTGTTGGGGGAAGGGTGAGGTTTTTTAATATTATAATTTAGATTAATCTCCTTTAATTATAATATATAAATTATTTTAAAACTGCTTGCATTAATTGGATACGCCTTTATGGTCGGTTGGAGTTAATTAAATTAATTTTAACCTGACTAAATTGGATACCTCATTTATGGTCGGTTGGAATTAATTATTACTTGACTTAATCAGGATACCGCCTATATGGTCGGTTGGTAACATCATGCAAATTTATATATTATATTAAGGGAGATTTCTAAATTACAAATAGTAAAGGTAGATTAATCTCACTTATATGGAAATTGTAATTTAATAATATAGATCAAAGTTGTCACCGCCTTAATTGATGGTTTTATTTATTTGACATAATGTGACACCACTTATATGGTCAGCATTTAGGTGACAGATGATTACCGCTTATATGGCTGGTTTATGGACAAATAATAACACCGCCTTTATAGGTGGTTCGACTTAATTGGGTAACACTGGTAATTTCTATATTATAATAAAGTGATATTTCCAAAGGTGGAACCCCTAACCCCCAGCATTTTATTTTTATTCTAGGGAAGTGATGAAACACAATATTCACATGCTTAATAATTGATTTAAATATATTATGTTTAATGCTTTAATTTGTTTATTGGATCTTAAGCTTAATGCTTCTTGTTTCCAGATCGTCAATAAGATTGATGTGGTAAACTTAAAATGAACATGGAAAATGGATTTTAGGTTTCAGCCTTAGATTCAATAGCTCTCAATCTCACTTAAGGATAGATAACCCTAAATAAAATTTCTTCCTAGATAGACATATACTTGTCGGGCGGGGGTAGGCATAATTGGAACTTGAACTTAATGAATTCAGATATCTTGCTTAACATAGACATATGATTAATTGGGTTATTTGGGTGTTTGCATATGACCATCGACAGAGGCGTTTGCATATCTTCGTTTTCCAGGTTAACAGACTAATTTATTTCACATGTATAGAGAATCAATTCATCATCAGAATAATATTGTGTGGAGTCATAACCCTAGATGTTTTTGTTGGGTTTCTAAGGTCAATCCCAAGATCATTTAAGCATAAAAGATGTGTAAATACGCAAAGAAGTAGCGGAAATAATTACATTGATCGGATTGGATGTAGGTGGAAAGTTTAAAAATTTCCTTGAAACCTTTGAGCTCCAAGCTTTCCTTGATTTGTATGTTGAGCTCCAAGTCTTGGTGAATGAATTCCAAACTCAAGGGATGTTTCCCTATCACCTTTGAATGACCCTTTTGTGTGCTAACACTTTAGATTTTTGAATCAAAAATCAAAGAAAATGAAACATAGGTTCTCGCCTAAGTTGAGAGAAAAATTGATGATATTCACGCCCAAGTGAAAAAAATGAGAGAGTAAGTCTTGTTTTTGATTTTGTGATTTGTGTTTATCATTTTCAAAAAAATTAATTACCATTTACCAAATTCAAAATTAGGTAAAAGTCAATCACAAATCAAGGTTGTGTATATTTCAATCAACCAAAATCCCCACCAACTTCTATCAACCAAAAGTTGATAAAGTTGACTAGGTGATGTGACTTGTATGCCCCACTTTAATTCAAAATCTGAGTGGGCCCGCAAACACATTCGGGGCTTGGGTTCGTTAATTCTGAATTAACGAATTTTCCGTTGCGACTTAATTAAATCAAAATTAATTAAACAATTCTGCCTAGCAAAATTACTATTAAAGTCGCTCGCGAATTAATTCTAAACTAATTCGTTCGTCCGAATTAAAATCCAATTTTAATTCCGTTATGAAATCTAATTTCATTTAATATATCGAATTTATTAATTTTATCGATTAATTCCAAATTAATCGTTCTGTCTCTTTTAATTGAATTTTATCCCAGATAAATTCTCGCCGTAATTAATCCTAGATTAATTTTCTCTCTCTTCTAATTAATCTCAGATTAATTATGTTCGAGTCATACGTCATCGATGAATCTTTGGGAAGCGACCCATGAGATCCCTAGATATATTGGCAGTAAATTCGGTCGTCGGACTATCCGAACACGTGCGTACCCGGTACCACGTTCCTACCGATTTACAAGACATGGTTGGCTTCTAGCAAAGCGCCGTGCCTACCCAATTCTCAAAAAATATTCTTTAAGGAATATATAATCTTTGTCAGGCGTAGTATACGTAGTATTGCATATTGCGATCCAGTATCAGATGTCACATGCATGGCTTGGGGTTGGAATACTGTCTACCCCGTACGAAACATATATCGGATCACAAGCAACTAGTCTTATAATCGGATAATCATGACATTGTCATATTATCCCGATAGTAGCACATAATAGAGAACCAGTTATGTATCCTTGCTTGCGATCATCATCTCCATATGACTGAAGTGATACTTCCGTCTTGACATCACACCCAATACACTATGATTCTCAATAACTGAAAGAGGCGTACACAGAACCTGTTAAAGTCCCGGACAACCAAAACCAAAGCGTATTGATTGTCTCAAGTATTAGCAATGCAAGTCTCAGGTTAAGACCAAATACACCTACCCTGATGCGGATTCCCATAGACACATAGTCATACTACCAATAGGATTCCGCGGGGTCTATCCAGAGCGAAGCTGTTCCCGTACCATCGGTAAACACAAACTCTTATTACACTTGCATAAGTATCAAATACTTAAATATATGAGAAATATGTCGTTATGCTCCCACAAAGCGCACAAGTGCAATACTAGTCTATTCTGCATTATCAATGTCCAGTCTCGATAATACTACGACTAGAGATATTTAATGATTAAACCTTTATGGATTGATATCGTCTCATATCTTATTAATCCGGAACTAATCATAAGGACTTTTATCATTTATATATTCAAGTAATCTAATTACAAAATGATAAAATAGCAATTTCAATTGTCACATAGTTAATTTGTACAAAAACCACAATGTCTTTTACAATAGTGACGCTATGGGTCATAATTTTCCAACAATCTCCTACTTGGCCTATAGCCAGTCACTCAAGTATCTAACACCTGAACTATGTACATGTCGCTCAAACTTTTTCTGAGGAACAGCTTTCGTCAGCGGATCTGCAATGTTATCATCTGATGCGACCTTCTCGATCTTCACATCGCCACGATGTATGATCTCATGAATCAGATGGAAACGTCGAAGAACATACTTGGATCGTTGATGAGACCGCGGTTTCTTAGTCTGCGCTATAGCCCCGTCATTGTCACAATACAATGGAACGGGCTCAGCTGCTAACGGAACTACTCCTAATCCAATTAGGAATTTACAGATCCAAACTGCCTCTTTTGCTGCTTCAGCTGCAGCAATATATTCTGCGTCTGTTGTTGAATCGGCAACAGTCTCTTGCTTGGAAGATTTCCAACTTACTGCTCCGTTGTTCAAACAAAATATGTACCCAGATTGCGACTTACAATCTTCTTTAACGGTTTGGAAACTTGCATCGGTAAACCCAGTTACCTCAAGTTCTCCATCTCCATAGATTAAGAAAGCATCTTTAGTTCGTCTAAGATACTTAAGGATGTTCTTAACCGCAACCCAGTGACCATCACCTGAATCGGCCTGATAGCGACTACACATGCTTAAAGCATAGGATACATCAGGTCGCGTATATATCATGGCATACAAGAGATCCGCCGACTGCCGAAGCGAACGGGATCCGACTCTTGTTGTCTCTCTCATCTTGAGTTTTAGGACACATGTCCTTAGATAGAGTGACACCATGTGACACTGGCAACAGTCCTCTCTTGGACTGTTCCATGTTGAATCTCTTCAACACTTTGTCAACATATGTGCTCTGGGAGAGTCCAAGCAGCTTTCTAGATCTATCCCGGTAGATCTTTATTCCCAGAATAAAGGTTGATTCTCCCAGATCTTTCATAGAATTTTAATGAAAGCCAAGCTTTCACCGATTGTAGCATGGGAATGTCATTGCCAATAAGCAATACATCATCATTGTAAAGGACAATGAATGTCAGTGTGCTCCCACTAACCTTCTTATATACATAAGGGTCATCCTCGTTTGAATGAAACATATTCTTTTATGATCTCATCAAAACGTTGGTTCCAAGAACGCGATGCTTGCTTCAATCTATAAATGGATCGTTTTAACTTGCAAACCTTATCTGCATGTTTTGGTATGAAAAAACCGTCAGGCTGTTGCATATAAACATCCTCCAAAAGGTTTCCGTTAAGGAAAGCGATTTTGACGTCCATCTGCCATATCTCGTAATCGAAATATGCAGTAATAGCAAGCATTATCCGAATGGATTTAATCATGGCAACAAGTGAACAAGTTTCTTCGTAATCGACACCGTGTCGTTGATGATACCCATTCACTACAAGCCTAGCTTTGTACGTTTGTATGTTGTCATCCATGTCCGTCTTCTTCTTGAAGACCCATTGCAACCAATAGGCTTTACGCCTTCTGGTGCATCAACCAGTTTCCAAACTTGGTTGGTGTACATTGAATCCATTTCGAATTTCATGGCATCTTGCCATAAACTGGAGTTGATACCTTGTATCACTTCCTCATACGTAGCTGGTTCGTCTTCCTCAATAAGATTAATATCCACATGAGGTGAGATCAGAAACCTATACCTCTCAGGTTGTTTTCTGACTCTTTCCGACCTACGTGGTTCTTGTGTATTCGAATATTGTGGTACAGTCTCATCCCTGATGAACTGTTCGTGTTCCGTTAAGGATCTGTGCCAGGAATAGTATCACTCTGATTTTCATCGAGTTCTAATTCCTCCCACTAACCACTGCATTTAGGAATTCCTTCTCAAGGAAAACCGTTATATAGAGCAACAAATACTTTGTTCTCTTGTGGGTTGTAGAAGTAATATCCTTTGGTTTCCCTAAGATAACCTACAAATAGACACTTATCTGATTTGGGTTCTAGTTTGGTACCATCCAAACGTTTAACGTATGCCCAGCAACCTAAATCTTCAGGAATGAGAAACCCGGTTTGTTTCTTGTCCATATTTCATACGTAGTCTATTGAACAGACTTTGACGGAACCTTATTCAAAATATGTATTGCACTGTTCAATGCATATCCCCAGAAGGAAATAGGTAGCTCAGTGCGACTCATCATCGACCTTACCATGTCCAACAAAGTTCGGTTTCTCCGTTAAGACACACCGTTTAATTACGGTGTTCCGGGAGGAGTCCACTGTGAAAGAATACCATACTCTTTCAAGTAATCGAGAAACTCATTGCTCAAGTATTCTCCACCACGGTCCGACCGTAATGTTTTAATACTTTTGCTGGTCTGTTTTTTCTACTTCGTGTCGAAACTCTTTGAATTTCAAAGTTTTTCCAATGTCTCATAAGATACACATAACCATAACGTGATGCATCATCCGTAAGGGTTATGAAGTATTCATATCCACCTCTAGCCTGGCTAGACATGGGCCAATATACGTCACTATGAACAAGGGCTAACAGTTCGGTGGCACGTGCACCTTTACCGCTAAAAGGTGTTTTAGGCATTTTGCCTAATAAACAAGATTCACAGACGCCATATGAATTTGGATCAAATTCGTCCAAGTACCCACTCTTCGAAAGTGTGGATGGAGAGTAGTGTTAATGTGTCCCAGACGACAATGCCATATATAAGTTTCATCTTTGTTACTTAGTTTAAGCCTTTTGTTTGTTACATTATATGTTTGAGATTGATTTATATTCAAAATATAAAGACCATTATCATCAGCATTGCATATCTCCATATCATTTTATACATAAAACACCCAGTGTTTCTAAAAACAAAAGTATACCCACATTGGGCTAAAAAGATACAGATAAAATATTCCTAGTCAAACTAGGTACATAATAACAGTCTGATAAGTTTAGTACATGCCCCGAGGGCAGTTCCAAAATATAAGTCCCAACAACCAAAACGCGACTCTGTCCCATTTCCAACTCGGAGGTCTATCTCTCTTGAGGCCAGTCTCCTGCTAATCTGCAGATCCTGCACATCAGTACATATATGAGTACCACAACCAGAATCAATAATCCAATTTTTAAAACTAGAAGTAGACATGTTTATTTCTATAACAAACATACCTGAAGCCGGTGTCTTGCCCGCTTTGATTTCCTTCATGTGCGCCTTGTACTCACGGCAGTCACGCTTCCAGTGACCTCGTTTGCCACACTACAGGCATACATCTTGGGATTTGTCATTTGCCTTCCCATAAGACTTTGATGATTTGGCCTTGCCCTTCTTCTTCTTCTTCTTCTTTACACCTCCAATAGCCTTCGGCCAAGCCTTGGGAGACTGAGACGTTGAAGTGAAGTGCGCCTCGTGATTTTTGCCCTTCAATAGCTCTTTTTCTACTTCACGCAGCATTGCCATCAGCTCTCAAGAGTATGGTCTTGGTTCATCATATTGTAGTTCATGATGAACCCGCTCCAACTGTCAGGAAGAGACTGCAAGATCAAATCTATAGAAGTCTCAGCCTCAAAGGTTATACCTAGCTGACCCAGCGCAGTTCAATGTCAGCAATCATCTTGACACATGGTGCTCGACAGATGTACCCTCTGACATTCGAGAGCGAAAAGAGCTTTTTCTGCAATTCATACCTTGCGATCTAAGGTTAGATCGATGATGGTCCTTCAATTTTACCATCATAGTATAGGGATCCAATCCCTTGTTTTGGCGATGAAATTGAGGGGTCATCGCAGCGAGCATGACGGATTGAGCAGTTGAGTTGTCATCGCTATGAGTCTTCCAAAGCTCAAGCTCAAGCGGCTGCTCATTTCCGGGCTTAGGCCCGAGAGGTCTCTCTATCTTATAGAGCATCCTCTCAGCCCCCAGGACAATCCTGAGGTTCATATCCCAGTTAGGAAAGTTCGTACCATTAAAGACATTTTCGCCCATGATAATGTCTCTAACCCCGATCTTTCCAGTCATCTTAATTGTAATAGTCTAACTATTCAATTAACGATTTTTGGGTACAGTCCCACTGTTACAAGAAAAATAATATAATATTAGTCCAACTAATAAATATTTAAATTGATGAAATAATTTGAAAGCGCGTATTTGGCAAATATTTGAAAGAAATTGCAAATTCAATACTAGCCTCCCACTATTTTTCGGCGAGCCTCTAACCCTCTGTTGAGTACTTGGAAACCTAGTTTCCTAGTGGGCTAGGATCCCGTTAAATAACACACAACCTTGACTTTGGCCAACAAGCTGTATGATATTTAAATAGGTAGATCTCTAAGATCAATTGGATCTCATCCTAATCCTAGATCCGGGTAGGTGGACCTCCAAGTCCGAAACATATATACAATATATATGCCAATATATCCAATATATTTTCCTAACATTTTCCTCTGAATCAACTAAGCCTTGGCTTTGGCTCAACAAGCTTAATGATTCCAGTTAAGCGGGACCCATTGACCTTGGAAAACTTTGTAATCCATGTCGATGAACAAGAAGTGACCTTGACTTTGTCCAACAAATCACAACTTGCCCAAGACATGCGATATTGAACAAAGCTTTCATGGTTCGAACACATCCGTGATGGACATTGATCTTGACTTTGGCCAACAAACCAATGTCAATCTTGGATCTTGAGAAAACCAATTCAATGGAAGGAAAACGCTTAATATTTGATTGAGGGTTTTTCGCGTATTGGCAACCAATTAATTATCTTTGATTAGGTCTCATCATACACCCTTAAGCATGCATTCTAAAAGCATAATAAGGCGCGATATGTAAAATAATAATGATATGAGGATGGATATCTCACAAATTGTTCCTAGAACAAATCACTCAATTTCCTCTCCCCGGCTAACACTATTCTAACTTCTACCAAATTATATAATACAATAAAGAAACCTCATTACATTGAGGGGAATTGGTGAGAAGAGAATTACAAAGAGTCAATAGATAAAGGCTGGACACGCAGGTCAATTTAATAAATTCTAAATTTATTACAATAATTTCCAAAATTGCCCTCACCCATCTAATATCCATCTGATATACATTATTCATACAATACATCCATGTATTCACACAAAGCATGTTATTCAATCAATCTAATCCAATTAATTAATATTTGAATTAAGTGATCATCCAATGTTCAAACAACGATTTGATTTGCGCGAGTCCAACTCGTTTGAGAATAAGTATCATCCAAGTTCAAACAAAGGCGTATTCTCTAATTATATCAAACTACAATTTTAAATCCAATTTAATTTGTATTCAATACTAATTCTTTATTTAATTCCAAATTAAATAATTACACTTTTAATGTGCCTTTACGATTAGATTCTAAATCTAATCTTAATGGGTCTCAAAGCCCAATTAACATCCAATGTCAATTAATTAAAGTCCAATGGGCTTTCAATTAATTTCTTAAGGCATGGACTTTGGCAACACCAAGCCCAATAAGGAATCACCCTTTGCCATAAAATTAATTTTGGCCCATTAGGCCTAATTAATTATTTAAATACCCATTTATTATATTTGGACTTAATGGTATGGTTTTAGGCCCAATTTGGATCCAATCCAATTGTCCTAAACCAACTTGGCCCAACCAAGCCCATTAGGCCCAATATAACAATTTTAGCCCAATTCCAATTAATCCTAATTAATTAAATTCTAATATTCCAAATATCACAATTTATTTAATTAAAGTGTATAACCATAATTAATTATTTAAATTAACATTTCCAAAATACCAATTTAATTAATTAATCATGCTTTATTATTTTCAATACATGTCCAACATTATTGAAACAAAATCAAGTCATTACATGCTCTCTAAGCTCACGACAATCATAGGATTTTATTTATCAATTTTGATTTCAATCCAATTAAATCACAAATCAATATATCCAAGCATTTTAAACACATCCAATGGTCTAAAAATCAAAATCACCATGAGCTTGGGGTTCATACATTCGGCCAAGCCAAAATTTTTGAGAAAATTATCTAATCAATTTTTTCATAAAATTAATCATGCATAACTCTAAGTTATCATAATCTAAGCATACTCAAATAATCAATTTGATAAAATCATGCTCCAAGCAAAAAAATACCCAAATTCAAGATTATGAACCCTAATTCATTTCATGCTTAAATAGGCATGATACCATTGTTGGGTTTCTAAGGTCAATCCCAAGATCATTTAAGCATAAAAGATTGTCAATACGCAAAGAAGTAGCGGAAATACTTACATTGATCGGATTGGATGTAGGTGGAAAGTTCAAAAATTTCCTTGAAACCTTTGAGCTCCAAGCTTTCCTTGATTGTATGTTGAGCTCCAAGCCTTGGTGAATTAATTCCAAACTCAAGGGATGTTTCCCTATCACCTTTGAATGACCATTTGTGTGCTAGCACTTTAGATTTTTGAATCAAAAATCAAAGAAAAAGAACCCTAGGTTCACGCCAAGTTGAGAGAAAAATGGATGATATTCACACCCAAGTGAAAAAATGAGAGAGTAAGTCTTGTTTTTGATTTTGTGATTTGTGTATATCATTTTCAAAAAATAATTACCATTTACCAAATTCAAAATTAGGTAAAAGTCAATCACAAATCAAGGTTGTGTATATTTCAAGCACCAAAATTCCCACCAACTTCTATCAACCAAAAATTGATAAAGTTGCTAGGTGATTGACTTGTGGCCCCACTTTAATTCAAAATCCGAGTAGGCCCGCAAACACATTCGGGGCTCGGGTTCGTTAATTCCGAATTAATGAATTTTCCATTGCGACTTAATTAAATCAAATTTAATTAAATAATTATGCCTAGCAAAATTACTATTAAAGTCGCTCGCGAATTAATTCTAAATTAATTCGTTTGCCCGAATTAAAATCCAATTTCAATTCTGTTATGAAATCTAATTTCATTTAATATATCAAATATATTAATTTTATCGATTAATTCCAAATTAATCGTTCTCTCTCTTTTAATTGAATTTTATCCTAGATAAATTCTCGACGTAATTAATCCTAAATTAATTTTCTCTCTTCTAATTAATCCCAGATTAATTATGTTCGAGTTATACGTCATCGGTGAATCTTCGGGAAGCGACCCATGAGATCCCTGGATATGTTGGCTGTAAATGCGGTCGTCGAACTATCCGAACACTTGCGTACCCGGTACCACGTGCGTACCCGGTACCACATTCCTACCGATTTAAAAGAAATGGTTGGCTTCTAGCAAAGCGCCGTGTGACCGGCGTAAACACACACGTTTAACGCAAGCGTACATATCGTTCAAGTAGTATAAAAAGTATCGATCCCACGAGACTTAATGCCTAAGCTATTAATTTTATGAGGTCAAATGATTACTAGTATCTAACAGGTTGATTGATTGATTTGAAATGGTGACGATTCTAAATTTAAAAGCAAGTAAATAAAATTGTCGAAAGTAGGTTTTAAGAAAATTCAATATTAAAAACTATCTAGGGTTGTGATTTCTTCAATATTATTTAAAGATGAAGTGGTTATCTTATAGTTGGGTAAAATATTGATTTATTAACCTGGAACACTAAATTATGTAAAAGCCTCTTCCGATGGTCAACTATAAATATCCAGTATAACCCAATTGAACCATATGTCTATGTCAACCAATTACATGAATTCATTAAGATTAAGTTCCAATTAAGGCTAACCCCCGCCCGACAGGTATATTCCTATCCTGTAATGAAATATATTAAAGGGTTATCTATCCTCAAGGAAGATCGTGGGCTATTGAGTCTAAGGTCTTTAAACTTAAAATCCCTATGTCTAGTTCATTTTAAGTTTACCTAGTCAATTTTATTAGTGGCCAATTAATAAAAAGCATTAAGATTAAGACTCAATAAATAAATCTTTATATTACCCAAACTATAATCTAACCTCATATAAACCAGTGATATTGGAATTCATCACAACCCTAGATAACTAATTTAGTTACACAAATAACTAGGGCTAGTAAAATAAAAGACATAAAGTAAAAATGCCGAAAATAAAAATGCGGTAAAGTAGAAATTGAAAAGTAAAATAAAATAAAATGAAATGCTAAGGTAAAAGGAATTAATTTTACTATTTACTATTTTAGATATCTCCCATAAAATAATATAAGAACTTGTGATAATATTACCAACCAGCCATTTAGGCGGTAACCTGATTAAGTCAAATTAAGTCCAACCAGCCATTAAGGCTGTAATATTTGTCCATAATCCAGCCATAAAGGCGGAACCAAAATAAACCAGCCATAAAGGCGGAACCAAAATTAAATTACCAACCGACCAATCTGGCGGTATCCTTGATTAGTCAGGTTTAAACCATATTAAAATGAATTACCAACCGACCAATATGGCGGTATCCTTTTTAAGTCAAATTTTAAATAGTGAATATATTATTTTTAAGGGAGATTAATCTAAATAGTAATAGTAAAAGAATTACCTTTCACCTTAGCAGGGGGAAGTTACCTCCTCATGGTAAATAGTAAAAACTGTAAAAAGTAAAAAAAGTAAAACACTATTATTACAAAAAGTAATTAAAATTAATTACAAAACTTAAATTAAAGAAACTAGAGAGAGAAACTCTATTTACATCAAAGAAATGAGAGAGAATGGTACATTGAAACTGAAATCTCGAGCTCAATTTATAGGCATCAATAGGGTCTGGGCGTCACGACGCCCAGCCAGCGTCGCGACGCGCGTTGATCTTCGACACGTGTTGCTTGGCTTCGCGAGATCGTGACACGTGGCACTGTTATGTCAGCAGTTGACTTTTTGATGTCGGCAACATGTGATGGCGACATGTGTCCAGGTGCATGTTAACGTGATCCGCTGAGATTTTGACACGTGGCAGAGATGCATTTTAGCGTAGATGATGATTGTCGGCATCTTAGGATGATGACACGTGGCAAACGCAAGTTACCAGATCGGCTGTGATGGTGACACGTGGCACGGCGCACGTTAGCAAAGTCAACTTTTCAGATTCTGACACGTGGACCAGGCGCACGTTAGCAAGTACGTTAGGCGTCGCAACGCCAAGGGTTGGGCGTCGCGACGCGGCCAAATTACCGAATTGCCCTTTTTGCCAATTTTCACTGTTTTGCTCCAAATTACCTCCTGAATGTCCTGAAACTTTATTTATTTACTACAAAATAACACAAAACACATCAAAATATTCACAAAACTCAAGAAACTATACAAATATTAAGTTAAATGAGTGGGAAATAGTGATAGATTTACCACTCATCACCGTGCCTACCCAATTCTCCAGAAATATTCTTTAAGGAATATATAATCTTTATCAGACGTAGTATACGTAGTATTGCGTATTGCGATCCAATATCAGATGTCACATGCAAGGCCTGAGGCTGAAATAGTGGTATACCCCGTACGAAGTATATAACGGATCACAGGCAACTAGTCTCTATAATTGTATAATCATGACCTTGTTCTATATCATCACTGCATGATCATCATATCCATATGACTGAAGTGATACTTCCATCTTGACATCACACCCAATACACTGTGATTCTCAATAAACCCAGAAGAGGCGTACACATAACCTGTTAAAGTCCCGGACAACCAAAACCAAAGCGTATTGATTGTCGAAAGTATTAGCGATGCAAGTCTCAGGTTAAGACCAAATACACCTACCCTGATGCGGATTCCCATAGACATATAGTCATACTACCAATGGGATTTCACGGGGTCTATCCAGAGCGAAGCTGTTCCCGTACCATCGGTAAACACAACCTCTTATTACACTTGCATAAGTATCCAATACTTAAATATATGAGAACTATGTCGTTATGCTCCCACAACGCGCACAAGTGCAATATTAGTCTATTCCGCATTATCAATGTCCAGTCTCGATAATACTACGACTAGAGATATTTAATGATTAAACCTTTGTGGATTGATATCGTCTCATATCTTATTAATCCGGAACTAATCATAAGGACTTTTATCATTTATATATTCAAGTAATCTAATTACAAAATGATAAAATAGCAATTTCTATTGTCACATTGTTAATTTGTACAAAAACCACAATGTCTTTTACAAATAGTGACGCTATGGGTCATAATTGTCCAACAGTTTGTGCCTTTTGTTTATTTTCCTTAGTATTTTTTTTTATATTTTTATTTATTTATTTATTTCGCAAATCCACATTCAATCAACCAAAAGTAATCATTCTCTTCTCCCTTTTAATTAGATACCTGTAAACATTTAACATCAATAATTAATAACAACATTAGAAATTAAGTCTGTGTGGGATCAATATTTTTATACTATTTGAGCGATACGTGCGCTTGCTGTAGGACATAGAAATCGGCGACGCTGTTTCAGGCTCGTGGCCCGGTTGGGAGTACGGAGTAGCCCGCGGGGGACTAAACTAGAGCATAAAAGAGTCGCCACCCAGTGCGAACTGGGAAATGATTTAAGGCCGCACTCACCCCTCGCAAGGGAAGACCTCAAACCGTTGGGTTCGGAATGGTCCCTTACTTATGCCACTTGAAATGAACGGATTTATGCGATAATATAACCAAGTCTACGCAACATACATACGCAAGAGTAACCTATATCTAAGTTTGCATACAACCTATATCTAAGTTTGCATCCAACCTATATCTAAGTTTGCATACAACCTATATTTAAGTTTATATACAACCTATATCTAAGTTTGCATATATAGGAGTAGAACATATATCTAAGTTTGCATGCATAAAAGTAAATCGACATAACGGCAAGCACACAATTTCAGGAACATATTAAATTGATAAATGCGGAAACATAAAGTCTAAACATAAACATTGAAGAGATATAATTAAGCTCCTAATGCGAAAGAAATAACTAAATCATGCATGAAAATAACGTGTTATTTCTAATAAACCATGGATAAACACAAGATTAGATAAAACAAAATATGTGTGTTTCTCAAGTAGTACGTGGAGTTGTATCCCAAGTTCAGACTGCACTACCGTCCATTCTGATTCGGCTACGGAATTTACGTCTGGGTTTCCATCTGGTATACCACGAGAGATAGCACAAAATCATTCATCCAACAACAATAACATACATGAACCAACAAGATGCATTCGAAGAAATAATAATAACTAACTAAAAAGGATGAACGAAAGTGAATAAAGGGTGCCCTCAGGTCTTACCTTTTAAGTCGCCTCTTGGAAGTGCGTTACAAACGGCCGTCGGAAGGGTTAATGTTCGGCAACTCCTCCGGTTCACTAGTTCAACATTTTCCTTCGTTGCCTCGCTGTTTTGGGATCCTGTTTCCTTTGTTTTTACTGCTATTTCTGATCGTTGTTTTTGGTTACTGTTTGCGATATTTTAGGGGTTTCATGGGTGACTATTTTAGGGCTGTTTTGCGGTGGTTAAAGGCCGTTTTTCAGGGTGTTTTTTTATGGTGGTTTAAGGCAATTTTTGGGTGTATTTTACGATAGTGCAGGGTAGTTTTTCAGTGGTCTATTTTGCGGTAGTGCAGGGCAGTTTTTGTTGGTCTGTTTTACGGTAGTGGGTGCAGTTCAGGGGCTGTGATTTGTGGTGGTTTAAGGCAGTTTTTGGGTGGCTTAGGAGTGCAGTTCTGGTGGAGTGTTTGCGGTAAATGGAGGGGTTTCAGAGGTGCAGTTTCGGTAATGCAATGACTGTTTTAAGCTACTATTTTTGGTGAAGGATGGGTTGTTTCAAGGGTGCAGTTTCGGTAATTGAAGGAGCTATATTAGGCTACTATTTTCGGTGAAGGATGGGCTCTTTCAAGGGTGCAGTTTTGGTAATTGAAGGGGCTGTGTTAGGCTATTGGTTTCGACGTATTTGGGGGGCTATTGTCTTTGTGTCTTGGGCTAGAATGCTAGGGTCTTAAGGCTTAGTTCATGTGTCTTTTTATAGGAGATGGTTAAGTGGTTTTCCTTGTATGAGTAGGGAAAACGATTGTGCAATAATTGGGGAATATTTAATTAGTGTGTTACAAGGAAAAGATCCATTCAATTAGGAAGGTGATTTGTTTTAGTTTAGGAAATGGATTTATGGGATTTGATTTGATTTATTTAGTTTTAGGCATGTGATTTGATTTGATTTATTTAATTTGGGAAGGTGATTTGATTTGATTTATTTAATTTGGGAAGGTGATTTATTTAGATTTTAACATGTGTTTAATTATTTTGGATTGGCTTGGAGGCATGGGCGTGTGGCTTGGCCTTTTTTTTGGTGGGTTTGGGCGTGTGGTTGGTGGTGTGTGGGCTTGGGTGTGTGGCTTGGTGTGGGTTGCGGGGGTTTTGGGCCGAGGATAAATTTTTAAATACAGATCCAACGAGCGAACCCGAGACTAGGCAAACGAATTAAATCCAACAAGGTATTTATATTGGAATTTTCCCTTCCTACGTCCGTTTCCCGTGACTTCCGTAACTTATCGGGTAGTGCCTCCATACGAGGCTCATCATCGGGACTTATGCAAAAATGCAATGCCTACAGTCGCCCCAACTTTGATGGGACTTATGTAGTGTGTGACAATGACAATCCTATCAAAGTTATGCATGCATTTTTACTTACCTGGGTCGCCAACTGCTGCTTGACTTGCATGTTACTTCGAACTGAGTTGATCTGGTGGTGTGGTGCTGCGACCCCTGAGGTTCATCCCTGCAAGATGCTGCGATCTTTAGGAATCAATACCGAACTGTGCTGATAAGAGGTGGTGAGGTGCTTCGACCCCAAGGTTCATCCCTGCAAGATACTGCAATCTCTAGGAATCACTACCGAACTGAACTGATATGATGGTGAGGTGTTTCGACCCCAAGTTTCATCCCTGCAAGATACTGGGATCTCTAGGAATCACTACCGACTGAACTGATATGATGGTGAGGTGCTTCGACCCCAAGGTTCATCCCTACAAGATACTGCGATCTATAGGAATCACTACCGAACTTAACTGATATGATGGTGAGGTGCTTCGACCCCGAGGTTCATCCATGCAAGATACTACGATCTCTAGGAATCACTACCGAACTAAACTGATATGATGTGGTCCATTCCCGAACCGTTACTGTGAGGTAGTCCATTCTCGAACCGTTACTGTGAGGTGGTCCATTCCCAAACCGTTACTGTGAGGTGGTCTATTCCCAAACCGTTACTATGAGGCGGTCCATTCCCGAACCGTTACTGTGAGGTGGTCCATTCCCGAACCGTTACTGTGAGGTGGTCCATTCCCGAACCGTTACTGTGAGGTGGTCCATTCCCGAACCGTTACTGTGTGAGATGGTCCATTCCCGAACCGTTACTGTGAGGTGGTCCATTCCCGAACCGTTACTGTGAGGTGGTCCATTCCCGAACCGTTACTGTATGATAAGGGGTAGGCTGGTCGCCCCCAGACTCGGTTTATCTTTCTGCTCTTCACTGCCTACATCAGGTCAAAGTGAATCACGTGGTGCGACGTTCTGTACCAACATACTGCACTGTCTTTTACGAGATAGCCCTAATAGTTATACATATTTTTGTCCTCAAAGGATGCCTAGTGTCGAAACCAGAGAACCTTCAAAGTACCTGTTATAACTCAAATCCGACCGTTTGAACAAATGATCTGGACTAGACTCCAAGTGTGTGTGTGCCAAGGTTCTTTCACAGCTTAATCCTTAAGTAAGCCAACTCAATGATTTTGTTTCAAAGAACGGGATCAGTGGCTCTAACCAACCTAGATGTCTTGATCATGCACTTTAATTACTTCCTCGTACTAAATATGATATGGTTTTCTTCATCTTTTCTTTCGTCTTTTTTTTTCAACACACTTACACTTTAAGGTAGCATTTCTCCTTATGGTGGTCATAATACTTGCACATGGGTAGCTTCACGCTTATCGGTTATAGGTGGTTTATTTTTCTTTCCAGAGACTTTTCTTTCATTTCCAACCATATCACATATCGTAACACAAGTAAATCAGATGGACATCTAAGCAAACGGTCATTCACTGATCCGCCATCTCTTCAACTAGTCATCTCACCGACTACTCAGGCTTCTACTGTTAAGATCCTGTAATTAAGTGCCCGTGAGTCTAGCAGAGATCAACCACTCAAAATGCCGGATGAGAGCACATCTCGCACTTATCGTTTCTAAGGTTTCACCCTACAGCAAACAATTTCATCACCGGACATATGTCTAACCATCAAGGACTTTTCTCTCTCTCCTCCTTTTTTTTCACTCCACTGGAATTCTTCTTTTCAACCACTGATAATGTGGGCCTCAACTCTGGGATTCCTTCCCGAAAATGATAATGATGCGGGCCTCAACCCTGGGATTCATTCCGAAACTGATACTGATGTGGGCCTCAACCCTGGGATTCCTTCTCGAAACTGATACTGATGTGGGCCTCAACCCTGTGATTCATTCCCGAAACTGATGATGTTATGTTGCTGCTTTTGGTTGGCTTGCATTTGCCACTTTCTTCTTTTCTTCTTTGAAACCTGTGAATACAAAACAAAGCAAAACACAAAAAAGAATGCAAGTACATTACATGTATGCATGCATGTATGGATGAATTTCCTATTCCGTTGGGCTAGGTCTTCTCTTCCTTAGGCAAAATATTGTTTCATTCTGTCCACATTGATTGGCTCGGTGAACTCGTTCCCTTCTAAATCTGACAGTCTCACTGCACCATTTCCCATCACTTTCTTGACTATGTAGGGCCATTCCCAGTTGGTTTTGAACTTTCCTCTCGGGTCTGTCGTCGATGGCTTTGACTGCTTAAGTACCAGATCACCCTTTCTGATCTTGGTAGGGTGTACCTTCTTATTGAATGCCTGAGCCAACCTCTTCTAGTATAACTGCATATGATGTAAGGACTTCATTCTTTTCTCATCTAGCATTGCTAACTGTTCAAATCTCTATGAGGTCCATTCTTGTTCAGGTAACTCTGCTTCTGCTAATACCTGCATGGACTGTATCTCAACTTCCACCAGCAGTACTGCTTCCATTCCGTAGACCAAAGAGTAAGGCGTGGCTCCCGTCGCTGTTCTCACTGAAGTTCTATACCCCCACAGGGCGTACGGTAGTTTGTCGGCCCAATCTTTGGAGTTCTCTGTCATTTTGGCTAATATCTTCTTTATTATCTTATTGGCTGCCTCGACTGCCCCATTTTCCTGCGGTCTGTAAGGTGACGACTTGTGATGTCATATCCCATACTTCTATAGAATTGCCTTTGTTTCTCCTTGAAACTGGACTCTATTATCTGTTACTACGTGATGCGACATTCCATATCGGCAGATGAGGTTCTGGGCTATAAACTTCACCATCTGCTTTGTTGTGACGTTACGAAATGACTCGGCTTCAACCCATTTCGAAAAGTAGTCTACTGCCACTACTATAAAATGATGTCCATTCGATGCGTGTGGTCGAATTTCTCCGATCATGTCGATTCCCCATGCTGAGAAAGGCCACGGCTCTGACAGCCCGTGCAACTCTTTGTGGGGCAAATGGTTTAAGTTACCATGCGCTTGGCAATCGTGACAATGCTTTACCAGCTTCGCATAGTCAGCTTCCACGGTCGACCAGTAGAAGCCTTGCCTTACTATCTTGCGAGACAAATTCAATCCGTTCATGTGCGGCCCACATACTCCGGCATGTACATCTTCCATTGTCTTCTGAGCATCTTCTTTTCTTAAACACTTCAGTTGGATGCCATTCGCTTGTCTCTTGTATAGTTCTCCCTTCAAACTCACATATTGAGAAGCCAACTTCTGAATGGCAATCCTGTCTTTTTTGCTTGCTTCTTCCGGGAGTTCCCCGCGTTCTAAGAATCGCTGAATATCATAGTACCAAGGTTTTCCATCGTCGACCTATACTTCCAAGATTCTTTCTATCTCGTAAACAGGTCTGCTTGCCATTGTCAACACTAGAGGTCTCATCACCAACTTCTCCGGATTCTCCCAAGTAATGGCTAGGGTAGCCAACGCGTCTACCATTTGATTTTCTTCTCGCGGCAAATGTTGGAATTTACAATCGGGGATAGCCTGTGCCAATTTCCGAAGGTGAAAAAAATAGGGTTTCAACCGCTCCTCCTTCAATTCCAATTCTCCTTGCATCTGTCGGACTACCAACATTGAGTCCCCGTAGACCTCCATGTTCTTAGCCTTCAAGGTTATCAATGTCGTCAGTCCAAAGGCGCATACTTCATACTCGGCCATGTTGTTGGTTACTCTGAACGTCAACCTCTTGGCCATAGGCAAGGTTTCTCCTTCAGGGTTACTATCACGATTCCTATCCCGGCTCCTTTGTAGTTTAATGCTCCTTCGAAGTACATCTTCCATCCCTGGACAGTTATTGCTTGGGTCTCCTCGTCTGGGAATTTAAACTTATATTGGTCTCCTACTAGGGGTTGTAATGCTAAGAACTCCGTTACAGCTCGACCTTTGATTACTTTAGAAGTGAGATACTCAACATCAAACTCTGTCAGCAACACCAACCATATGCCTAAATTCCCTACTAGCCAATGTACGGAATGCAGATACATCAAGGGATTCTCCTTCGCTACCACTTGGATCTTGTAAGATTGGAAGTAATGACACAATTTTCTGGACGCCCACACTACTGCCAGACAGATCTTCTCTACTTCTTGATAGCGGGCTTCGTAC